>PNEQ01116016.1:0-135585 GCA_003012365.1 Medauroidea extradentata | reverse complement strand
TTTTGATATGATTTTTTTCATTTCTTTATGTTAACTGGTTTTCAAGTTTTGTATGAAGTAAAAATACGCAAATTTTGACTTTGAAGTGCCATTACGGGAAAACTAGATGAGCTAATTTTTTTCCGTTAGAGGTATATGTACTCTCAAGTAATGTGTACAAAACTAACACTATTTCATACAAATATAAAATTATGTTTTTCCCCACTTGAACAACCTTAAGTGGAAACTGTAAGTTTGGTTCTTGCAACAAGGGGAGGCTTATTTCTTAAGTAGCACGTACGTACCACATGAAGGTAGAAGTCTGCATTTGGTATGCGACTCCTCGCTCTTTGGTACTATCTCTATACGATATATTTATTAATGGTAATACGACTGTATTCAATCAGAGAGAAAGCCTCTTGATTTGCAGAGAAACGATCACAACACTGTCGTGTTTATTTGTTGAAGAATTTGGAAAGCATTAAGCAGTAGACTATTCAGTGATTCGTGTTGATTCAGTGACGTTTTCGATATTTTACGTAATTGCTAGGCTAATTTGAAACTCATTTTCAAGGGCAAATGTAGGTCTTATGAGTTGGGTTAGGATTTAAATTGTGTTTTACGAGTCTGCCATTTATTACAAATAATCACCTCCCGAAGTTATTTATGGTTAGTTTGCGAATAACCTCACTCAGTAAAGGGTGGAATTAGAGGGAATCAGCTTACGTTACGATAAATTTTCATTTTATATTCACATGCAAATTTGCCTGGCACGATGTCGGATATCATGGATTGTAATAAAATAAGTTAAATTACTAACTCACTAAATAATAAGTTACGCAGTTTACATCCTTGCTGTAAGAGTTGCCACAATTAAATTTTATATGTAACAGTTTTGAAGCAAGAAGGGACATAATTTGAAATATCTATGATATAATTGAATTACAGGTTTTTCTTAAATAATATTCAAACTGTTAAGCGCTAGTATATTAACTATGCTCTAGTATTATTTTTCACATCTTAAGTTTACCGTGCTAGGTCATTGCTAAAGTATGTGAGGTAAATATTATTGGTAGATAACATTCACAAAGTTGACGATTGTCTAAATTAAATAAATCGTAGCCGTTTACTTAGGTAACAACAGGTATTTTGAATTAACAATCGATGCTTACAGCGGAAAAGAATAAAAACTTCAGTCAATGTAGAAAAACTCGCTGAAGTCTCCAGTCGTTGACACGGCGACCTTGAACCGAACACCTGCAACCAGTTTAAGTCGAGACAATCGAGTCATTTGCCTTGTTCATAAACAGGTTATACTCGTAGCTCACTAATCCTTGTTCCAACTGGCACTTTTCGCTAACTAAACGGCCAATGTACCGGATTCCGTATACCAATATGTTGATGCAGTTGAAGGTTATAGTATTTAATTTCTAGTCGGTGAGTAGCAAAGATAGCCACAAAGCATTTGGTACCACTAAGAAAAAAATCACTTATTTATTACTAATTAACGAAGTGGATTTTAAAATAAAATGTGGGTAATTGTAGACAGTGGTTCAGGTTACCGTTTTTTACTGTAACGAACTAGAGCTGAACTTAGCATGGTAACACGACATCATAAACAATATTTTGCGCGCACACATTCCTTTACAGCCAGTAAGTTATGTAGAAAGCACGCTTGACTCGATGTCGATAATCCCACACTTTACAGAGATCTACGATGCAGTTTCTTCCTGTCGGTCGCATGTACATCTGTAAGAGGCAAACGCTGCATTTTTCATGACTTGCCACTGCACGCGTTCTTCAAAGGACACGACGACAATCGTTAGCAACACAGACGTATTCAACTAATATTTCATAAATTACTTGCTGCGAATAATGTTAGTTGTTTTTACTAATTTACTAAACATTACGCAAATAAATATTTTGAAAAAAAAAATAGTTTTGGAAAATACTGGAGGTAGGTGATAGTTGAACTCCCTCTTCCTCAGTAGTCCTCGAACACATTTAAGTCGTCTTCCTCCATTTCTTTTTCTGTACATAGACAAAAAAATGGCCACAAAAATATTTAACATTTATTGAATAAAACGTTTGAATGTTAACTACTTAGGTAAACTAAACTTATAAAATTTGTGTTTTCCTAATGACGCAGGGTAACAGTTTGAGATGTGGCACATCTGTTCCCGTCTGCTACTCCCTTCCGGAATATGCTGCTTTGTAAATTGAACGTAAGCAACACTCCTGCTACCTAGTTATCCTTTTCGAAATTTTGCATATATCATATAGAAATTCTTTCGCTACAACGCCTGGACGGTTAAAGTTAAATAAGTTTCAAAGCATGTTTAAGCAGTTAAAAAAAAAAAAAAAAGAAACTTCAATGTCTTACTGAATCTACGAAGGCTTCAACAAGGTCACATTTTACCGCTTTTTACCTCCGTAAAATAAGCTTATAAAACCCCTTTTAGCATACTCGTTTAAGTTTTTATGTCCAGTTACTTAAGATATACGTGTGTGTTTCATTGTGGGTATTAGTGAGTAAGTGAGGAAGTGAGTGAATGAGTGAGTTGACAGAATGAGAAGGTAACTGGGTGTCACAGGAAGGAGGGAAAGGCATGATCAACACTCTTAGTGGGTGACAGGAAGAGTGACAAACAAATTGAATGGCGAAAGAATGAGAGGCGGAATGGAAGTGGACGACTGACAGAGTAAGTGAGTGGCAAGAACAGAAAATGACAAACTGAATTTGAGAAGTAATGTACGAAGAGGACGCCTGAGTGAAGGGACAGGGTATCGCACCTCAAACTGCAGACATTCAGATTGGTCGCCCGTGGGCATCTGCTACCTGAATGGTGACATGGAATGAGGACCTACAATGGAGAAGTGGTGGAATGAGATGTCCGGGGAAACGAGAGATCCTCGAGAAAACCCGCCGACCAGTGGCGTTGTCCGACATGATTCGTACATGCGAAAACCCGAGGGTCGACCCCGCCGGTAATTGAACCCCAAGTCGTCTTGTCGGGAGGCGAGTCCTCTGGACACTGGGCAAGTGACAGTGTGGGTGACGTTATGAGTGAGTGAGGGAATGTGACGAATTGAATGACTGACAGTTTGAGTGAGTGACAGAATAAGTGGACAAAATGAGTGAAGTCGCTTCTTATTATTCCAAGAGTTAATTGGAGTCCTTGACGGAAAGACACGCCAGTTAAGCGTCTTGCGTTTAAAAGCGATGAGGCAAGTGGCGATCGAGAAAGAGTTGGGCGTAGTGTCCGCGTGGACCCAGGGTCTGACCTAATTACTTGTGTTCCAATTACCATACATCATTAGCTAAGACACCACATTGTTTCATAAAGCTGCAGTCAACTTCACTTGCAATTGCTACCGCTATATTTTCATAATTCTCTCACTGGAAGTTAACATACATCTCATAGTTGCAAATGCGTCGAATTTCTCAATTTTTGAAATTTTTCCCTTAATTCATTTAGTTAATTATTGAAACATCTAAAACACAAAAACATATAAATTGTATACATATTGTACATCCAATGTTAAAATCAAGTTAGATAACGTTTATTAGTTTTATAGAAAGAAAGAATACACGATTATTTCTTTTTGAGAATTTACTCTGAGTTGAAGTAATTTTCTTAAACCCGTTTGGTTTTTAATATGATGCTTTATCGCCTATTGACGGCGTTATGCACCGAAATATTTGTAATTTTATAAGTGTACCAAGCACTGTCCAACTCTTACACATTAGAGAAATAGTAATTCTTCGCAAATACATTTTTTTTCCGTAACATAGTTTTCGTACAAGCGCATGTCAATACACCGGTTTGACTATTTTCGCTACTTACCGAAAGTAAAAACTATTAAAACTATACGAATTAAAAAATGTATATTGAATGTAAATGTATTAAGCTACAAATTTACATGTTTTCTTTTTATTTCACACAAACGTTATTTAAAAAAAGGTCTTCAAAGATATGCAATAAGTTAGGTACATTCAAGAATTGTTTAAATACAGTTCTTAAGTGAACCTCCAAATGTTCATAAAAAATACAAATTGATGAGTTTCAGATTGACGTTTTTGATAAACATGACACGCGAAAATGTGTACAAATGACTGCATTAGCGTTGCATCAGACTGAATGCAATAACAAAGTTAGGGACGCAATACCATCAAAATATTTACGTTTACGTATTCACGTGTTACGAAGAATATCTAGTTTGCATAGAAAACACCGCTGATGAGGGAGTGAGAGATTTCGGTCAGCGCTTAACATCGAGGTTTTCAGCACTGGTGAGGTGACATGAGGTGAGTATGGAGCGATGCCGGAATGAAGGGGTGGGGGAAACGGGAAATCCCCTAGAAAACCCGCCGACCAGCGGCATCGTCCGGCACGATTCCCACGTGCGAAAATCCGAGGACCGATCCCACCTGGAATCGAAACCTGATCGCCTTGGTGGGAGGATAATGGTATGTCCATTCAGCCACTGCGGCCCCTAACACCGCTGACCTCGACATTTCGTATTTCATTGTTTATCAGATCCCTACAACCTTTGAAGTCGTTGGTGCAAGTTGCTAACGTTACTGAGTAACGGATAATCATAAACGTAAAACTAAATCGCGCTCCAGGACTCTTGCTTCAGGTTCGATGTCAGAGTGTCTGCAGCTTACTTCAGAGCACTGAAATGAAGAAACGTGGCGAGACAGCGTTTAAAAGCGTATGCTAACGACTCCGTCAAGTGCATCACACAGTCAAAACAGTATCAGGTAAGCGGGTGCCTTAGAACCTGTTTGCTCCTGACAAAAAAAATTTTTTCTTGTTATCTTCCTGCGTGTTTGCACTGCTGCTTTCTTCTCTAGAACTAAAATGATTCGTTCCTTTATTTTTATATCAACTTATGTTAAAATAATTTTTTTTCGTACATTCAATTTCCTAGAGTTGACTATTCCTAAATTTACAGCAGTTTCACAGCGTAATAAAATTGTTGTACTATCTCTGTGACTTTTTCGTATTTAGGCACAGTTTGCTTCGCTATGTTGCTCCTCGACGTAAAGTAAATTTTACACAACACAATGTACACGCAAGAACCGTGAGAGATTTCTGCCTCACACCAAATCTCGTACAGAAATTGTCTTGCAATGGAGACCTCATACGAGTTTTATATATATATATATATATATATATATATATATATATATATATATATATATATATATTGCAGGCCTGACACAGAATTAAAGATTCTGTTGCTGTTTCATGTTTGAGTATTTGACCAACTCTCTCTCTCTCTTTCTCTCTCTCTCTCTCTCTCTCTATATATATATATATATATATATATATATATATATATATATAAACCACAGTAAATAAATACTTATTTCGCTGCGTGACAGGGAAACTGGCGACTCATAAATCAGTAATAAACTAATTTTTAAATACGTGGTGGAGACAGGGAAACCACAATGCAATTTGGATTTTATAAAAGTCTGCAACAAACATTTATTACTAGCGTGTTCGTTTCGTTTGGAAATTGAAAATAGTATTGGTATTGGTAGAAAAATAATAGATTCGAAATATGAACAGAGGCTGTGCACAGCAAGGACAGAAATTGCTTCAGTGTATCCGTGTAACAGATATCGAAATGATTTATTGTAATTTTTTTTATTTATTTAAAAATTATTTTATGAGAGAACAAATGAAAGTTCCCGCATCGAATTAAATTTTGAGCAGCGTAAACTCTGCTTAAGGGCGCGTATAACCGCAATTTTTTTAAACAATTTTTTTTTACTCTTATTTGTACCAGATATTTTTATTCTTATTTTAGACACAAAATGTAACTAAATTTGGCTCTTATGAAATTTTTTTATCTCTTAATTGTGTGAGCGGTTAAACGGAACCACGAGAGAACTATACATCTACGATAATTCTCGCCCACATATGAATAAAGAAAATAAAGATAACTTCCATATGTATTATTTCCCAGGTCACAGCGAATATTAGTTAACTTTTTGTTATTCGAAATTTACAGTCTAAATAATAAACTCGCGTCAGTAAAAAATAACACAAACACTCTCCTCAAAGTAATCAACATGTCAATACGAATTACACGTGTATCATCATTTCGCTGTTCTCTGGCGATTTAGGGTAATTTTGTTAGTAAATACCACCAAATATCGCCGGTGACATGAAACAAGCGATGGGGAGAGAGGAATGCTGACAATGGGTAGAGCTAAATTGAGTATTAAGAGGTCGCACAGCCTACATATACACAAAAGGAGTTACATATAATACATTAACAATCATATAAGTTACTGAAAATAATTAGCGTATTTCTGTCATACTAAAGCAGGTAGTATGACTTATTTTTGGTATTATCTATGTTAACCTAAAGAAAGTACACGAGAGATACCCAACGGTCCTAGACATTTTCCGTTGTCAGAGTACAACTTCTCTGAACCATGCAGTTCCAGTCTCCCCATCTCCTTTTCACCGCCCACCAAGTCATCACCGGCATATTGACAGACGTTCAATGACGAGTTTTTTTGTTACCTCTCGACGTGCAGCGCACATAGAGTCGACGGCAACGAAGATGTTTTCCAGAGGTTGTCCGCCGAAGTGCAGCGAGCCCGCAGTGTAGAAGAGAGGGGGAGGAGATGGTGACCCGGATAGACGACGGGCAGCCAATGACGGTGCGGTGGGGCTGCCTCCCCTCTCCAGCAGAGCGCCACTAAAGAGAGCGGCAGACGGCGACCTCGCGCACACTCTTCAACGCAGCAGCAGCAGTGACGACGACGTAGCCATGGACAAACAACAGGAGGCGCAGGCGGACTCGCTGTCCACCGTCACCGTCAAGGAGTATGCGCCCTCCGAGGGCTTCGGCTCCGAGCCACCTCCGGTACGTATCCTCGCCCGTCGACATTTCTACGCCACGAGTTGCTCTGAGACCACTAGGGGCTGCAGATACTCCCGAACTTTCAGAGGGTGTATCGTTTTAAATAATGGGTCACAAATTATCTGGATCATAAGTTTAAAACCGTTAAAACTCTGCTTAGTACTGTAAAATATGTCGTGTAGCAGCTCGAAAACTAGGTACTTCAGTGTTTCATCCTTTGATTGTCGACGTTTATTGACCCATTATAATATAACTGAAGCTGTCTTAATATCACGGTGGTATAGTATCTAACCCACTCATCTCCCAACTCGGCGATAGATTCACGGTGAGATCCGTTCCGAATCTCGCTTGTGGGAAACGTGGCGGACGTTTCCATTGTTCGGTGAGTTTTCTCAGACGACGTTCTATTACGCGGCCTCAATCTTTTTTCACCCCTTAGAGGCGACACTCACCTGCAGGCCCCGTTCCGAAAGTTCTTGGTTTAGTTGGTGTTCCCACTCCTTGAGGTGTATTCTCAGTTTTTCACATTTGTCGTCAAGTCCTTTTCAATTCAACCTTATTTTCGCTCAATGATACATTTGCAAGTTACTTTCCCTGCTTGGATATAGTGTTTGCAGATGTCACAATGCTCCTGGAAAATAGACGCGCGATTTTAGGCTCCTGTAGGTCGCCCCTCATATAGCTGCGTGTGTAGTTCAGTAGCAGTTTAATTTAATCATGTTCGGAATTAAAAACGTGCACTGTTTTCAAGTTGGAATAAAATCCTCATTTTATATTTTCATGAAACAGAATTAGTTTTGTAGACGGTACTTGTGACTACAGTTTCGTCTTACGATACATTTTTAGCTCGCATAGTTTTCTCATAATGGTGGGTTAAAGTTAAAAATTGTCGGTTACACTGAAGTGCGAATAGTGAATAAAGATTGATTTACTCAAATGAAATAATTCACAATGAAATAACATACCATGGGTTACGTTAACTTACATTTATAAAAAACACATCGTAACATTCGGAATCTTTAAAAAAAATCGCATACATACAGAAAAAAAGT
Source organism: Medauroidea extradentata (assembly GCA_003012365.1). Classification (NCBI taxonomy): domain Eukaryota; kingdom Metazoa; phylum Arthropoda; class Insecta; order Phasmatodea; family Phasmatidae; genus Medauroidea; species Medauroidea extradentata. The sequence continues at coordinate 127,660 of PNEQ01116016.1, read as the reverse complement.
CGCAAGTTCAGCAATTTTTTTTAATACAGAAGTTTTTCACTGATGGTTATTCTAATATTACGTTACAAAGCCCATGCCGTGTTGTTTCACGGTGAATTATTTTTTTTTAAGATAGTCAGTTGGTTTTCACTATTCGCATGGCAGCATAACATGAAAACTTAGACACTGCCCCACCGTTATGAGAACACTATGCGAACTAAAATTGTTTCTGAAGGAGAAACTATTCACAACTGTCGTCTACAAAACTAATACTATTCCGTAAAAATATATAATTCTGTTTTTGAACTCACTTGAACGCCCTTAAAGGATAATTATACACATTTTAGGTAGGCTAATACTGACAATTGATAATAAAATTCTTATCAGCTTGCCAATAGGATATTAATCCGCCTTTACAGTATGTTTTTGAAAATATTTTACTAATTTTGCGATTTGATTCATTATAAACAACGATATGATGGAAGTTTTTGGTTGAAGCAAATCTTAAGGGCGAAATTCGCGATTGAAAATAGATATTGAAAACAAAGAAATTGTAAATAACAAACAAAAAATAAAAAATATAGTAACGTTTGCTATTTAGTAATAAGTAAGATGTGCAAATCTATGAGAAATGGTTTCGAATACCTTTCAGCTCGCTCGAAGCTCTTGTGTATCGCGTGTTGCCTATATATTAAGCTCCATCTTTTCCCAAGTTCATTTTCTCGAAAATGGTTTATTTGATGTGTTGCAAATAGACTACCTTTCTTGTTCATTGGGGTATTCTGCTACAATCCATGCCACTTGACAGGTAAAAAATTCAATTGTAAAAAATTCTATGGCAAAAAGTGCTTAGCTAACCCTATTATCTATTAAACGTGAAACGTATCCGAAAAAGGTTTTCACAGATTCCAGCCTGGAAATTCATTTTTTACTTCTTACCTTTTGTTATCTTAAAAAAATTTTGCTTTTCAGTTACATTTATCAATCGTGAACTTCTCCCTTCAGATTTACGCCAGTAGAAAATTGCTTCAAACAACTTTAGCTCATTTGATACACTGAATCATATCGCCTAGTTTGTAACATACTTTAAAAAACATCCTGTGTTGTACCTTGTAATAAAAATGTATTTTAAAAATATAATAACAGTTACATGATGGCAAAGTTTGTTAGGAATTTTTAGCTTACGAGGTTCATTACAGCTCTGATAATCCTTTCTTCATATAAATCGAAGTTTTGCAAAATAAACGTTTGTAGCTGTTTCATCGCTAATCAACTGTACTCGAAGAGAGACGTTACTATAGATGGTAGCTTTAGTGCGCTACAATCCTGAGATGTCTAGTGCATATCTTGGAGATGTAAAATGAGACTGGATTGTATCTCCTTGTGCGAGAATACGGATTTTTTTAAAATTATAGGAACATTTTCTAAATAATGAAAACCAAGTCCTATGTGGCACATCGTTACAAAACAAAATAAAAACAAGTCTATACATACTACCAGATATAAAGTAAAGTTTATCTACGTAGTTGAGTAAGGATGTAAGATGGCTCCGTACAACTACACAGTTATAAATAAGTGAAGTAAAATGGAATACAAAATAGTCTGCGAAACATGTCGTACAGTACATCAGAAGGAAGATATCCACCTTTGAATATCGATATTTCGAATCTTTTAAAATAAAAATAAAATAAACGACGTATGATAAAAGGGAAATAACGTTTGTTTTAGTAAAACTTGATACCCGAGAAAAGTAGTAGAGTGCTGCAATCACCTTCTTGCAACGTAGGTTACATACATAACAGGCTATCAAGTACTTTTTACGATCGTTCTTTCCTGCTAGCTCCTAAGAGATACGTCAAGTTTACGCGGCTTGTGCATTAACGTTTGTTTATGTGACCTTTAAAATTTACTAAATATAATATAGGATTACACACATATTGGCTGGATGATAACACAAACTACCATTTTTCATCAAAGTGTTCGATGATAGCATTCCACGTCTGTTCCTGGGTTTTGAGACCGTGTTTAGAGAACAATAATTACTGCCCTTTCTTCATACGTCTGTTCCATTACTTTCCTTTTAGTCTATTCGAAAGATCGGTTTTCAAGATTGAAACCTTCCCTACGAGTTACTGTACGACATATGCTTAATTATTTATATCCCGTATTGAAATATAAAATCACGTCACAGCGTTTGTATCGATAATTCAGAACCACCTTATGTATGCTTGTGTAGTTCTTTCAGAATTATCATAGGAAATGCCGGATCTTTGCTGTGTCTTATGCTATAATTTCCTTCGTTCGACGTGTATAATTTGGCAGCAAATGTATGTTTGAAAAACAGTAGTTCCTGACCAAACTATTTGCGAATGTTTAATACTACATGAAATGAAGACTTTAAACTGTCACATAGTGGCAAGTTCACGTCATAAACTGTGGTAGTAAAACATATTCTGCAATATACTTTTAAAACATTCATTGCCTCATATATCCAACGAAACTAAACATTTTCGTTTTGGCATTTCTAATGTTTAGTATTTTAACCAGAAAATTACAACATTCTTACACACATACACATACACACACACACACACACACATATATATATATATATATATATATATATATATATATATATATATATATATATATATATATATATATCAAGAGGTTTTCTGTAAGGCTTAGACTGTTCGCAACAATTAACAATTAACGTGTAGCAAAATTTTTCCAGTATACTTCACAGAAATACTTTACTGACGAGGCAACAATGAGCTAACAACGAGCATGTACTCAGAGAAAAATTGTTCAAGTTTGTTATCATATTGCATAATAACATACTTTTGTGTATTCATAAATCACATATAGGTACCTACATAACAAAAGCTGTTGCTTAAAATTATTGTAGTCGTGCAATACTGCAACCCACATTCATATTTAGTAATATTTCTCTGAGTACGCACCCAATTTTGCTCTATTGATGTCACGTCACCAATCGTAACGTATGGATTTTCACAAAGCCAACATTTTTGTGGATTAGAGAGCTATTGAAAGCCTTAGAATCACACTTAGGTCTTTGAATGTTCACGCAGTTTGCATTCGCTACGTTTTAATTATATGTAATGTTTGAAATTTGATGATATTAATTGAGATAAGGGGAAGTGCGTTGAGAGAGAAACAGAATATTTTCAAATTTAAATTATTTTTCTCAAGTTCCAATATTTCCACGCTTGCCAACTTCACAAGTACAATCAGTGATGCTACCATTTGTTACGGTTAACCAATGTACCTGCATTCACGTAGAGCAGCAATGAAAATCCGTTCATAAAAAAAAAATAAACTTCACAACGGTAGAGTTGGGCTCAAATTCACAACCTCTCTAATCGGGACTAGACTTTACACTAAACGACCGAACACTTGTTTTAAAACTGGATTCATTTGTTGCGGCTTCATTTTAGCTTAATTTCGTAAATAACGATTGAGGGACATATCTATAGACTTCTTTCGAATGACAACAAACTGCTCACCAATGCTTTCTCTATGGGGATAGCAGTTGGTTGTCATTCAAAAGAGGTTTATAATATCGGCTCTCAGTCACTTGTAAGAGGTACGGACCGAGAGTGTCTTGACGCAGATTCCGTAAATTCGGGATTCGGAACCTGAACCCCTCGTCCGTGAGCCAGCATGAACCAATTTCGCATTTGTAGAGCTTTGTTAAACAAAGTATCTCCAGCTGAACATACTTAACATGTGTTCTAACATATACTTTTGATTGTGCCCGTGGTCCGATGAAGTGAGACTACATCAGATTGACGACGTATTTAATAAAATATTAGAAAGTTTTTAGCTGCAAACATAGGTAATTTTTAAACATTCAAAACTACAGCATTCCAATTGGAACACTCTAATGTACTAGCACTAGTTAATGCATTTAAAAAGGAAGAACTAGCAAGAACCCAGAAGGAATAAAAAAAAACATAATTTATTTGGTTGTTCAAAAATCTACAACGATGATTTTTAAAAATATTTACAATTTCACTAGGCAAGCTGTACCACACCGTGATTAAAATTGTACAAACCGACCCACACATAGCTCTCTAGAGGCTGTTATAATAAGTCACGAGGTTAGTGTCGGTAGGGCAAAATTTCAACAAGAAGTGTACAAAGAGTACCCCGAGTAGATTTTCTGGTTTTCAGTAAGTCACGAGACCCCACTTAATCGAATCATCTCAGAGAGGGCTCTCCTCTAGACAGTGAGAGTGAAGACGAGGGATCGTCTTCCTCGTGAGCGGATGTTAATCGCCGGTTGTTCTGAAGGACGTGAGAGCATAGGTACGCACGAGCGACTACAGTAAATGCCTGTGCTTCCGGCGGCGAAGATGTAGATTATAATTGTGTGTGCTGTCTATTGCGTAACTCTGCATATGTAGGTGACTGAAGGAACGCGTGGACATTTCACGACGCACGTCACTTTTTGTTATCAAAAAGTGCATTCGTGTATTTTCGCTTAGGCGACGTTCTAAAGCAAATGGGACATATATAGCCTAATGACGTACTTATTTTATAGCTCAAGTATACTGCTTCTTACCCCTCTTCTTTATTTAGTTAAACAGTAGAGGCGATACATATATACGAACCTAACGCAATGTTTTTATTTTATAGAATGTTTGAATTATGAGCATGTTTATATAGTTATCATTAATACTAAGAAAAAGAAAAGAGAATACTACCAAAAAAAGGCCTTACTGATCATTTTTACGTTACACATCAATACAGTACACAAAAAACCAAACAAATTCTTTGGCCGTTTAGTGCATTTGTGGTAAAATTTCAGTGCGGATAACCTATAGTAGTGGTCTTATAAATCCAGATTAAAATATTCTTATAACCCACATGAACCGAACTGAAGTAAGAAGGAGTTTATAGACTATCTATTAAGTTGTCGAGGTTGAATGAAGTATAGAAGAACTGAAACATTTACTTTAAACATCCATCGGACTGAATGAACTGAACTAGGTCGAAGCAGTTGTCATACAAAATTGTTTGTTAATCCATGTTATAGTATAGAATCGTTCTTGGTTAGTCAAATAGGATTGTTAAATTTCCTAGAGATAACTTAAAAGTGCAAAATAATTAAAATATAAATACACTGATGAATAAAATTCCAACAAACATTAGTTAAAAAATATTGCCCCTTGCTTTTTGTCACTTGTTCTATAGTTCACCATTTGGCTGAAATATGTCTCCCCACAATGTTCAGTCTGAGTTCACTCCATCTTTAAATGCTATTCTAGAGTGAAGATATTACTATATACAGTACATATTTCAGTCCATTTTCGTTTTTTGTTCACACTATCCTGGCTTCAGTACAAGCTCAGTCAGTTCTGATTTTAAACTCTACGTGTAACAACCTCAGACCACGAAACACGTAACTAGCTCTCTTACCAACTCCGTCACTGAGGTCAGCGTAGTCACTTAAAATTTTAAAGATTTTTGTACGGAATGTATAATTCTAATTATTTGCTGCCAAGTACACTACTTGCGTTAAATTGCCCTCAACGGTCAACCGATTTTCGTTAAAAAAATTACGAAAAAGAACCAATTCTCTTCGCCCAATTTAAGTATAAATACAAATATGAAAATTGTCTTTACTACCTTCCAGCTTGAAATTAGTTAACTTCGTATTCTTCCAAGTGGAATTTGTGAACTGAAGAATGCTTTTGTAAACTATATTTCTAGACTTGTCACAATCATCTAGCTGGATTCGTCCCCACACCTTTTATTTTCCTGGTCAGACAGTTTTGTTAGTAAGTTGTAGCTAGCTTATAACTTGTAGAACAAACATTTATAGCAGTTGTTATTTTTATAGATTGACTTTAAACACACCTTCTTATCTGTATGTAAGGTAAATTGTATTACAGGTAAGGAAGAATTTACTATAGATGAGTTAAGTAGGAGACAAGTCTCACCGTTAGTGACAATGGAATCGGAAACGGGTCCATTTTATGCTGGCGTTTATGGAGAGAACTTCAGATGCAAATCTAATCATTGTCGTAGAACAAAGTTTTACTTATAAACGCCAACCTAAAGTTTAACCCAGACGCTAGACTCTGGACAGGTATAAACAGAACGCTTATTTCATTTCCGATTCGTTATTGTTTCATTGCTTTCTCCAGCACCGGCAATAACTAATAGTAGCACGTACCGCAAGAAACAATTTTAACACTGTGTTATGAATGTGTTGTCCCGTGATTATAAACTAAAATACAACGAAAGGTCAATAATACATTTAGGGGTAAAATATTTAACAAAATAACCTACTTATATGTCGGCGTCATGTTGCTGGCATTTTCGCTGTCCAAATTGTGTAACGACGGTTGATATGAAACGAGAAAACAATGTCTGAAATTCGTTTACATTGAAAGGTTTTATATGAGCACAAAAACCTATAAAGATTTGAATGATATGAGCTGTAATTAACAATGAGTAAACGATTTTGATGTATTTTAACCTACCTGTTTAATTTTCACTTTGAAGTTTGTGTGTATGTGTGTACGTATGCGGTAACAATATCAACTTTGCAAACATTTTTTTTTTTTTTTTGTATTTAGACAATGGCAGATTTTCACTGGACCAAAAAAAACCGTTACATTTTTAACCTTGACTGTCTTCTCTGGCATACCTTACACGCTCGTTGGTTCAACCCTTACCGATTTACGCTGTTTAGTATAACTTGAGGCAGTTTCGAACGTGTATGATAGTATTCATATATGTTTTGAACGTGTTTATTGCAGTGAAAGTAAATATTTTTACTTCTGAAATGAACCTGAGATGTCTATTACACAGTATTTTCGTTACATGTTAGCTTGCCTCGTAACTGACACTATATAACCTAAACAGTTTTGCATCCTTAGGACTGTCACATTTGACTGGAGCTATACGTAACAATGTATACCAGTGCAACCAGAGTAGGAAGTTGCCCCTCGCCTAATTAACTACATAGAGAGTCCTAACGTGTAGTAGAATTAATCGTACCGTAAGCGAGTGACCGTTGGCAGCGCGCTGCTGTCGAGAGGGGCGGATCCAGACTGAAATTGAGGGGGTGGGGGGATATATTTTTGCTACCACCGGTTGGCCGATTTAAAGCGAGGGGTCCGGGGATACTCCCCCGGAAAAATTTTGATTTTAAGGTGCAAAATGGTGCACTTTGAGAAGATTTTGAACGTTAATTTTTAACACACAACAGACACAAATTGGAATACGTTGCAAAGTTCGTTGCACCTACTGCATTTTCAATAGTTTGAATAAAAAGTATAACATTTCTAAAAAAACAAGATTGGGCTCTTGGGGAGAGGGATTTTTCCCCAATTCTCCCCCCCCCCTCCCACTTTTGTATCCGCACTTGGGAAGAGTCAGAAGCGCGGATATGACGCGGAGCGGAGGTAGGATGGAGCGCGGGTAACTTCGCGTACCCAGCATCGAAGTCTCCAGCCGGAGCAGGAAGATGTGTGGCGAAGGGGAAGTTACACAAGACACAACTCACCTCCCGTCGTCCCGGCACGGCACGTCGCAGTTACGTAAGGCCGCTGTGCACGACGCGACGTGGGGCAACCCGCAGTTCACACGCCCGCGCGACACTAGGACCTTGTATGCGCAGTCTTTTGTCTGTAGGCGTGGGCTGGTAACCACAAACCCGGCCTTCGCCTGCGTAATCACAGCCATTTACCACTCAGCCGCTCAGTCAACAACCATTGTTTACGAGCCACACAGCGCATTCATTCCAGTCAATATTGTGCCTCTCTTCAACCGACCCTCGCTCACAGTACGTGGTCATCCATGTTTGCTACTTGTCTGACAGTTCGGAATCATGCGGGTATATAAGTGGATTTTTTAACACAGCAATTTTTATACCCTGGCATTGATCTACGTTCACAAAACTGTTTTCTTTAAATTTAAATGTCAAGTGTCAACATTTCCACGTGAGCCAAAGTAACATCCACGCAGAAAGGTGGCACTACTGTACTTACAGATATTGACTTATTGTGTAAATAGTTACCTTAATAATTTTGAAAAGTTATGAAGTATTTAAGACATTTATTCCTTAACCTTTCATCTTGTTTACATACGCCTCGTTACAGGCAGCAATTATTTGTAAAACTGATTAACATTCTTTACTCAAGTATAAATAATGTAACACATGTTCAATTTATAGCAAAGTGAAGTTTGTTGTTATAAAGTGTATTTTCTACACTTTTTTTAAATTCATTTACACATTAATAATTAACGTTGTTACTACAGACCATACATATTCATCAAAACGACGCGAAACAATTCAGTAAACTCCTTTTCCTTTATTTTCTCACTAAGTAGCTATTATCGACTTGAAATCAAAAAACAATAAAATTTATGCAAGATGGCCGCTAAACTTGGACAATAAGGTGGGTGAACCGACTCAGCTTTCAAATCGAAAATTTTGGAGCAATGGAAAATTTAAGACAATCCGGAATGGAAAATTTGCAGGAAACCTGTGGTGAAACTCGTTATTATTTCCTGCAAAGAAAATTAATTGAAACTTATTAATACTGTTTGGTTTAAATTCACAAGAATAAAATTTACGTAATAGCATTTCATTTCTCTGTCAACAATATGTGTCCAAGCATTAAATAATTAGATTCTGAACTTTGGTAGTAAAAAATGTAAAAGTTAAATATTATACTTCTTCAATGGGTTATTAATTAGCACATTCTATACAATTTCAAACAGTCTCACTTTTCGTGTGACTTGAAAGGTAAGCTGTCACATAAAGTAGTTACTGTATTGTTTTTGCCAGTTTTGTTGTGTCGTGTCGTATTCTTTTGAGTTAGGTGATTTAAATTTTCGCTGATTGTACAAACCTTACATATTTACAAATATTTATTTTGAAGTTTGTTTGGCGCATAAATAATTGTCGTGGATTATTGTGACAGCTGAAATGCTGCATGCTTATTCTAAAACAAGAAAATATATAATACTCTTAGTCGCAATAATTGTGACATCTACTAATATTATAAATCAAAATAATTGTAACAGTACAGGATATAAAATGACGAATGAGACTAAAAATCAACATTACATATTTACTAGGCCTATGTGTTACCTGTTAATTGACAGATACCATATGTAAACGTTTCTAAACATAATTCAATTACACGTTAGGGTAACATATGGCACAGCATAAATGCATACTTATTCAATGCCGTTTTAGAGAATTGATTCATCGACGCATATAAACTAATATTCAGGGCTGTTGCAGATTAATTATCAAATTTTACCCTGGGGTAAACAAGGAACATAAATAAGGCAACCTAATATTTAGAAAATATGTAATTTTCCGGAGAAAAGCTTTAACTGCATCGATGAATTAAAACAATTATGGGATTCGTAATACTTGTAGACTGTGTCGTACAGTCCTGTACAAAATGGAGCCTTTGCCTATAGCGTGTTCCCGCAGTGAGAAGCCAGTTTTACCCTCCACTGTTGTTCAATATGTCGTGTACCTTTCGTACTGCAGGCGGTTTCATTGGCTCATTTGTTTCCCAGATACGTTTCGTATCGCAGGCGGTTTCTTTGATCTACTACCTTCAAGAACGTATCGGGAAAACAGTATCGTACTACCACTCCCTCTACTGTTTGTCCAGGAGCTGTCGGCAAGTCATTGTGGTCTATCTGCAGAATAATCTTAAACGCACTTGACGTGTAACGTAGTTAGTTGATTCACGCTCGCCATTTCCTTTATCCGCCCAAACGAAGAAATCGTCTAATTCCCGAAAATTCGTACGTAGGTGCTTGAATAAACAATATCTGTAGGAAGGTTATTTGATCATATGTAACTTGTTTTTAAATTTGAACTCCAACGCACCGCCATTTATGACACTAACTACCCCCTCCCCCCCTTCCTAAAGCACCGCTCTTTCTTTTTAGAGCGTTAAATATAGACACATTAGCTCGTTTGAACGATCCTGGTTTCATTTCTGTTTGGACAGCTCCCCGGTGGGCTTGAGCCCGATTTTACCGTGTAGGAAATGTGGAAGACGTTTACGCTAGCCGATATTTTCCACTGGGTGCTCCCGTCTCCCACGCCTTTGCATTCTGCAACTGTTTTATATTCATCTCATAGTATCCTCACCAGCTCTGAAGATCTCTCTGTAAAGCCGTGACAAATTAGTTTCAAAACGAGTAGCAAATGTTATTATGTCCTTGAAAGTCAACGTCTGATTATCTACAGAATTATTAAAAATTCAGCGAAAAAAAAAAACCTGTTAGTAAACACCGGTTCGGAAACGAGCTATTACGTATTTACAGGCGTCGAAGTACGGCTGTGGGCGATCTAGAAAAAAAAAGCATGATACATGCAGAATTTGTAATTGATGCCACAGAGCAGTTATTTGTCGTTACTGTCCAAATTTCATCCACCCCTTGTATTTTCAGTTTTCGATATGAAGTCTTGTGCAGTAGAATATACGCGAGCTATGAGGTTTATTTCTGAGCCTACGGCAGTATCATACTTATGTTCTAATGAATTCATGTAGCGCCAAGGAAAAGACGTTAGTCTTGGAGAACTCAGGAAGCATGACGGCTACGGTGTTGGCCCGCGCATGTGTAATACGACGACGTTCGAATGTTTATTTGAGAAACTCGCGCAACGTCTTCACATAGGCTGTTTTTGCCGCATCTCGTTGGAATCACATACGGCGACGATAACCGTAAACGTAACGATTTGTTTCTGATCCCGTTTTCACAAGTAGTTGTGGTTCCACTGTCCATACCCTACGAGCCCTGAACCAACGTAACGCGTAAATAACCGGTGTAATTCTGTAAATTCGCCTACTAGCGTTTAAAAGCATGCTCGTTACATGACTAAGGCTAAAGCATAGAACATTTAGGAATACAGAAGTGAAATAGCCTGAAGGACGGCGAACTTAATCACACACGCCAGCAAAATGGTTTCGCTGGCCAGCAACATGGCGGGATCAGTCTAAAACGGCTGCCCTGCTATCTGGCGGCCAAGTCTATAGGGAATCTGCGGTAACATGCAGGAGCCGAACAGACACGCGGCTGATATCGACAGCCTCGGGCATCCAATAAGCGGCGAAGAGCGCCCTATCAAACGAGCAGCCACGTCATTTTATACGTCTATATTACAGTTTAGTCTGTGGCTGAAGTATACTAGAGAATCACGTAGCGTGGCTGTGTGGTGAGTGAGCAGAGCACAACGCCGATACAAACGGCTCGCGGGCAAACAGGACCTCGTCCCAAGGCCAGCCGTCACACGCTCCAGCTGAACGTCACGACCAGTCATTTATCACGTTGTGGGGGCCACTCTTATTGCAGGCCAAGTAACACCTCTACACCACTCTCAACTAACTTCTGCTGTGAGTGAGGCTCCACTAACATCGCCATCTGCGTTACACCCACTGCAGTTGGTGCGAGGTTAACCTGACCCTTCGCTAGAGAAACCACCACCACGTTGGTTCAATCATATCTTACCGTAACCAACTAGTCTTCTTTCGACATCATTTATATATCTTTCATATAATTAGGGGTGTTTTATACTGTCGAAGGCCATGTTTGGTAGTTTTAGAAATACTCAGTTATACTGTAAAAAAACCTTTCTGAAATGTTTAGGAAGTTATTATCCCAGACGCAGTATGGTACAGTTACCATACTTCCGTTTTGTAAATATGCAAACATTTACAGTTGTTACAACACAAGGCAGGTAACTCTAGTATGCATTTGACTGTTTTATAAAAAGGTTTAGGAGTGCTACCATGGATGTCTGGGAAACTATTCTACCATACCTACTTTCTTAGCGCTCCTATACGCACATCTGGTAAATGTACAAACTATTTTTTAGATTTCTTAATGCGACCTAAATATTAAAGAATCGCTACAATGATTTGACATCTATATGTATTATTTGTGGTCTGGTTTTTTTGGGCCAATAAACCCAACAGATTGTTGATTTTTGCACCCAAAGCATCGCAGATTTTGTTATAAAATTACACCAAATTCAATTAAAATATGTCATCTCTTTTGCCGGTGAACTGTGCATCATTATTTTCAAAAACCCTAAGCATGTTTTTTTCACTGTACCACTTCAAAAAGTCCACGCTATTTTCAAAGCATTTTATTAAAAATTCGAGTTCTTTGCATCAATGTAAAAAAACTAATTGAGCGTAGCCTGAAGGCATCTGCCTACCAATTACGCACACACGAAGTTTACACGGAAGAAAACAAATTGTTGTAGGTAATGTTTCTGTTAATCAGGGACAACAGTCCTGCCTGGTTGTCGGCACCATCTGGGTTGCTGTTGAAACAGTCTGTTCTTTAGATGTAACAAACATTACATAGAATATGTATGTCAACAGAACAAGTAAATAGTGTTCAATCCCGATAGTACCAACAAACATACTAATATGTTGTGCCAATGTAAAAAAAGCAAGGGACCTACAAAAGTAGTTTTCTCTCAACGTAAATAAGATTTAATGCTGGCGAAACTATTTCTCAATTCATATATTTTGAATACATCAATCTCAAACTAAGAGTATTATATATTTTAATTGTTCTAATAAATACAGCCACATTGTGAGATACTTACCACTCCTATGTTTGCTTAAAATTAATAGTATAGAAATACAGGCAATGTTACATTTTTTACAAAAACAAAAAACTATGTATAGATACTAATTAAATTTTTTAAGTGTTTCATTATATGTTGCAGTATTCCTTGAAACTTCACGTGGAGTACTGTTTGTTAAAAAAAAAAAAAAAGAATTACTGTAAAATTTGATTTACAGAAAAGCTTGAACGCTGATTCTCCAATTAAACACTGCAACTACAGGCCAGGTGGGCAGGGCCCTTAACAATCAGGTTACCTAGTCGTAATGTGCAAATTAACTTCTGTTAGTCGTCCCTTCATCACGAAAGTTCACATAGAATTTGCTGTTTGATCATGACGGGCACCTTAAGGCATCCTTATCCGTTTTAACGAACGAAGATTACTGATATAAATAGCAATTTTTTTCGAAGCTTCATTAGCGTCATTAAAACCGAATATATTAATGGTTAACTAAACAGAACTTCGTGATTGTGCAATATTAAGTATTTTATATCTTCGTTAGAAAAATGTTAGGCCCAACTTCAAAAATATGCGCAGGTAACAGCCATCATTTTACTAATATTTCTGGTGTCACTAAGGTCAGTTAACATTTCATAGAAATAGCAAGAAAATGAACACTAAATCTCGTAAACCGGTATAAATATCACAAGAACGAGACATTATTTTTGGATCGCATTCACCTACAACTTAAACATAATTATCTTACTATTTCTGAAAGTTAATTAACTCCACGAACTGAAGTAGTGAACAAACGGTTAGACGTAATAAGTGGTTAAGTTACGGGTAATTTAACTCTGAAGTGAAAACCATAGCCAGTCATGACACGTAACACTAACGAATATAATTTCTTAAGTGTGTTTGGCTTTAATTTTGTCCTTATTTTCTCATTAGAGAGAAAATATTATTTTTTAATTGGTTAATTTATCATAATGATCCTTATTAGGCAACAGTAACAGCAGAGAAAAATGTTCGGTATAAAAATAACTGTTTACGCCGTATGTTCTAGCAATAACTGAAATTAGAAATAAAAAAAGCAGCAAATAATCAGACATATAGATTTCTCCGGGACTTAAAATTTGTTACTGTGTCACTGATTAGCTGCTATATTACATAAACACTCCCAGTGAGCGGTTCATAGAATATAAACTTTGAGGGTAAACTATTAGAAACAATAGTTTTTTGACATTCTCTTACTTTACTATGTTGGTTTAAATTCTAGTTGCTGAGATAATACCCTTACAACTATAGTCCTAAAGCTGAGCTCAACTGGAAATAAGTTACGGATAGACAGTAATCGTGTATAAAAGGTTACCCAATTTTAGCGACAGAGGGATATAGCGTGGGAGCAGACAAACATGAGCCGGGTACAATCCACATCTGGTACAGTCGTGCACACAACCATACTTGCTGATGCAGCTCGTGGATACACTGTGTAGCTGCACACTGCCAGTACTTACAAGGCCATGTACAGTGCTCAGGAAAGCGATGACTAACCACAGCAAACCTGATACGCAAACCAGTTCTCTTGGTCTCAAGCTCTAGCAGAAATAAAAGTATCATTGTTGCTCAAGTATTTCGCCACAGTGAAGGAGCCTTGCTATTGTCGAGCGACTTATTTGGCCTGCAACTTGGGGATGGTGCATACCATCACGATAAGTTTTTTTTCTGTCAGTGTGTCAAAACGATTAGCACAACATATTAAGGGACCTCTCTAAATAGGATTGAAATGCGTTGCAGCAAGGTGCGATTGTTCAATTTTTGTCAAGTTACTTAACGTTCAACACAATTGTACATCTATCAAAAGGACACTCACTTCACAGTATGGTGTTGTAAGTTAAAAATTTTGGCACGCTTGGCCTCTTAGAAAAATTATTTTGATTACTTCAAAATGGTTGAAAACGGGGGTTTTCATACTACTGTATCTGGTAAGATACCAACCTAATTTGAAAGACATAAAGAAACGTTTGCCATACGTTTATCCTTACTTCCTGTAAATAATATGCTATCGTCACCCCTTAGGATTCAACGGGAAAAAATAATATCAGTATAGCCACTGCACGCCTTTTGAGAATGTGATACTGCATTACGGAAGACTCTCAGATGATTGAATGAGCGAGAGATTTTTGGTCAGCGCTTAACATCGAGGTCTTTAGCGCTGGTGAGGGGTGACATGAGGTGAGTGTGGAGTAGCGTCGGAATGAAAGGGCGGGGGAAACGGGAGATCGCCGAGAAAACCCGCCGACCAACGGCATCGTCCGGCACGATGCCCACATGCGAAAATCCGGGGTCCGACCCCACCGGGAATCGTACCCGGATCACCTTGGTGGCCTTGGACCATTCGACCACCCCCCCCCCCCCACTCCTGGTGATGATGACTGCAGTAAGAACTGTAGAGATTGACAGTTCTACGTTAAAAACAAAGAGAAGTGTGCGAAACTTACCCTATCAGCACGAGGTTGAAATACTGTATAAATTAATGTTATTACGTTTCTGTTAACATACATTTTCTCTTGCTTATAGGTTTAGCGAATAACTGGTTTCCTCTAGTCATTCATTTTCTGTCGTGGAAATGAAAACTGGTTAGTCGCCTAGGAAAGAAAGTTTTTCTATGCCTTGTTATGTTGACAGCGCAAATATGATATTAATAACTTGTAGTTGTTACATGTTGGCTTCAGGTGGAAAAAAATCAGTGTTCTCTCAGAATTGCTCAAGCTGTCCGCTACTGGTTTATTGTGGATTTTAATGTAGTGTTCAAACATTGCAATGTACTTTTATCTGACTTTGGCCTAAGGGGTTACATTGTCCTCTCAGAATTTTGGTGTAACGTCATTTAGTGAAGTAAGATTAGAACATCTACCCCAAGGATTAAAGGAATTTTCTTAAATCCTCAGCTGCAAGTATCTGCAACATATAATTTATCAATCGTAACACCGCAAAGGGACAAAGTAACTACTTCTACCGCATACAATACAAAATTGGTAAAACTAAATGGCTCAAGATATATGCAACGATTATCTTAACTGCGAGGTAGTGACCCAAATAGTGAAAACTGAGTTGAAGCTTATAATGCAGCCACCTGTCACTGCATGTTACAATGGGATGCACTATTTCGTTCAATAACGGGGCTGACCTTCGTGTCAAAACTGCCCGCGCTGGTACATGTTGCGAGCTTAACTGGGTTCGAATTACGGACCATACGTGGTTTTAGTTTGTATTTACATTTGTATGCGTTCGTTGCGTAAATACCGCGACTGTAGTCACAAAGCTAAGAAAACTAAATTGTTAATATTATTAATGTACTTTTACTTGATTTACAATACCTGCTTTGATTCTCTGTACGTACATGAGAAAATGCACAGAATTTAATAATCATATTAAAATGAAACTGTTTTCATTATATTATAATTAAGATGCCTGATATCTATTCTACATTATTGCAATATCGAACAAATTAAAAATACACATATAATTAGAGACCGGAAAAATTCGCGGATTCACTGAGCTGTAGGCTAGCCTCTAAGAATATATGTGAAATCGTGCAGACAACAGCTGTTGATTAGCTGATCGCTGACGCAGTGAAATTGGCTTGTATTCAGTTATAGCTTTATTATTGGCTGGGTTATTTTCGGGAAGTATCGAGTACGTCAACGGCCAATTGTGAACGTGATTCATACCAATAGTTGCTTGAATTATAGCTTGCGCCTAAAAGAAAACGCGAATTTTTCAGGTCTCTACATATAATTGATTAAATACTATTACCTTCGTTTTGTTATTTTTTCCCGTAGCTTCGTTGCTACTTTATAAGTAAGCAAAAATTATATACACTCTAAAAATAGTTAGTAAATTAGCCACACGTGTGCATAGGAGTGCTAAGAGAGATGTCTGATTACAATACAGCTGCCTAATACTTCTACGTTTGTGCAAATACTATAAAGATAAATACAAATACCGGTCACTTTTACTCTTAAAAAAAGCCAACAGCATGAAGACCAGCTATTGAATAAATTTATGTTATTAGCATTTTGTTAACATAAGTTTTTTTATACGTTTGGCGACTGTTTTTTTTTTATTTTATTTTTAGGTTTAGTTATGTATTTTGTGTTGTGACAACGAAAACTGGTTGTTCATCAAGAAATAAAAGTTTTTCTCCGCTTTGTTATGTTGTCAGTTTTAATTTTAAATTAATAAAGTGAAGTGTACTGTATTCCATTGGTTGGAAGGGGATGAGGGGGAAACACAATCAGTGTTCTCGCAGAATTGCACAAGATGTCCTGTATTGGTTCCTAGTAAATTTTATGTGTACTGGATTTTTCTGTGGGTAGTTCTTTCTGACTCGCCCTGAAATAGACTAGGTTATCCACGAACAAGCAGTATAAAATGTCCGTATGACATTGTCGACATACTGAGGTTACAAACAGCCAATTAAGAGCTAACAACAATTTGAATAGGCACAGAATCGTAAACGTCTACCTAAAGTTCACTGAACTGAAAAAATTTATCAAAATTAGAATGCAATTACATTATACAATTTTATGCAGACGTTAGAGGAACTAATAAACTTATCTTTGCATCCACGTTTACAGACTCAGCTTAATTTAAATGTTGGTTTAATTCGTAATGATTTATTCACGAACCAACCAAATAGAATTTTAAATGCTACCAACCTAAAGTTCTTTCTTGTCTGAGTTGGAGTTGCGGTTGACGCAGTGGCTAGAGTGCTCACGTCTCCAAAAGATGATCCAGGTTCAATTTCTGGCTGGTCGATTCCTAATTTTTTGCCGTGGGAAACGTGGGGGACGTTCCGTATGCCGGCGAGTTTTCTCGGGGTATTCCATTTAAGACCGTTTCGGATTCCGTCGCTCTCCGTTTTAAGGCTTCATTTCATTTCATCCTTTAAAGATCTATACGTTTACGGGCGTCCAGTTAGAAGTCTATTCGTGAGTTGTGATGCCCTAACTATGCCTACCCTCTACATTAACTGTTTATTTATTATTTACTGCGACTTAGAAAATCAGTTTACAAATTTTAAAAAAACCTTATCATCCAACTTACATTTGGTTTACTATAATTTTTCTTACAAGACATGCTGAGGCCCAATTTTGGCTACATTAATACAGGAAACGCCGCAATATTATTTAAAATAAAACATGTAAATATCGAAAAAGTAGACCAAGTAAACATTTTCAGCTTTCCGTAATACTCCTTTTCAATTTCATGAATTTCATTCAATTAATGTAAACCGAAATTTTGGTAAATTTCTTCCTAATAGTTTTGTGGACATTGTTTCTTTAAACATCTCTTTGAATTTTTCTTAACAGTGAATTGGTTGGAATGTTTTAGTACTAGTTATTTAAATACGACAAATATTCATTTTCATAAGACTTACGCTTTGTCTCTAACGATGCGAAACATCAGCATTGGGAAGATAAAAGTATTGTAAGGAAATAAATAGAAATGGTTAGCACAAGGGTTTGCTTTGCGTTTGTCCGGTTTACTGTTTTAATTACGGCCTTAATTATTTCTTAACGTACACACCCAGTCATTAGAAACTAAATATGCTTTTGCAGTAACAGCGTTTATTTTACCGCAAAATCTTGTAACATTTTGAATTCAGACGTTTGTAAACAAAGTCCGACACTCGAAGGCTTCGCAGGTGTAGCTCAGGTAGATATCACAAGCTCTCGACGAGCTCACGGGTTGGCCTTGTCCGTTTGTTTTATTTCAGAGTTAGTTTAGTTTCCAGCTTCTCTGAGTCAGCAGTGTATGACCGGCCTTCGCACTGTTGTCCGCCGTGAAAGTACAATGTACTATTTACACCACTTTCCAACTCGCGCGCGTTTAACCTACTTTCAGGGCATGTGGGTGAGCACGGTTGGGCGAACACTTCGTAATAAACGTTTAAATAAATATATACCCGTAGCAACACGTGTCTCAATACAAACATAGACTAGAGTGCTGACAGTTGAGTTGGCCACT
Organism: Medauroidea extradentata; assembly: GCA_003012365.1. Lineage (NCBI taxonomy): Eukaryota > Metazoa > Arthropoda > Insecta > Phasmatodea > Phasmatidae > Medauroidea > Medauroidea extradentata. Next base: position 109,047 of record PNEQ01116016.1, on the reverse strand, counting down.
AACTTTGAAACAACTGTATAGCCTTGGCGTCTTTTTAACACATTATGTATGTTCAATAAACAATATTTGAGTCTTCCCTAATGCAAACTTCTTGTTGTCTATTTATTTATGAGTTTATTACTTCTTCCTCTTACAAAATAAAATTGTAGAAAACAGTGGGCAATGTTGCCTGTTTGCTTTTCTACGTAAGTTGAATCAATATGTGGCGTAATGCAAGCATACTATTTTATCTTATAATAGTTTCAGGATAGTCCGTTAATTTGACAAACGTTTGTTACTCCATGTCTAAACGAACATTTTCGACACTGGGCAAGATTATTTATTCGAAATCATTGTGTTTAACAGGCTTAGTACACAACGTTCATACTCGTCTGTAAAGAGATGAACGTTTCCCTGGATGTTGGAGTTTACTTTCGTCATATACTTCCTGAAACACATGCGGTACAGAAACTATTTTTATTGGTTAGATATTTTATAGTGCATGCATGTCGTCTCCAAATGCCAAACACTAACAGTATGAATAGATAATGTTAAGTTCGTCGGTGCTCCATCACGTACTTTTCTGCCCAACAATTCTTTCTGCCACGGGTACCTGAATAAATTACTTTAACGTAAAGTTATTGCTGACAAAAGCAATTAACTTAATCGAAACGACTAACTAAAACATTTTATAAGCATTTTAGTGTCTGGCAATCATTACCTGTGTGTAAATCTGGCATCTTTTTGGTATGTCCTAATTCGTACATTATGTGGAATTATTAGAGACCTGAAGAATTCGCGTTTTCGTTTAGACACAAGCTAGAATTTCAAGCAACTGTATGATTGTGTAACTTTCGCAGTTGGCCCTTGACTTATTTGACAGCTCTTACAGGGTGGCGCGCCGATAACAAAGAAGCAACTAAATGCAAACCTACAGCGAGCAGCCAATGAGCAGCTGTAATTTGTTTCAGTAAACAAATATTCTTGAACGCTAGTCCACAGGTCACTGAACCCGCGAGTTTTTCCAATCTCCAGGAATTATTAAGACAGGTGGTAAAAGTTTTTCCACAAAACGTAGATAAAACTGCTGTGTGTGATTGTTTTATGTTTGGGATTTAGCAGAGCGAGCTAGTGCAGTGATCACGCTCTGGAGGAACCGGGTTCGATTCCCGGTTCTACCGTTCTGATTTAGTTTTTTCATTATTTACTCAAAATAACACACGGTTCTTCACTAGGAACAGACCACTTTTTTTTTTTGCTACCGATTCTTTGGGTCACTAATCAGATCTTCAATTTGAATTTTTGCGCATGTCCGAAAATCAGTGTGTTATGTGGTTGTTACCGCTAACATGTACACCACGCGATGTTAATCACGATCACTTTTATCGGTAAATATTTGTGCTAGGTAGACTGCAGAAAAATTTTGTAGGAAGTGATACCTACAAAATTCATTTGTAGTAACCACACAATTTTGTAATGGCTGAAATATTTTAGTGGTGCCCACAAAATAAATTTTTCAGGGTAAATACCCACAAAATATTTTGTAGCAGCCACTAAATTTTTTTTCGTATACATTGTAAAGCAGTTTCTTATTTTGACTAAGCGCAAATTAAGAAAACTAGTTGCCAGGACAAATTCCAGCGCACTGCACGTAAAAGACTGGCAAGTTTTTAAGCCATCGTGATGAAATATGTAAAGATTTTATTGTATTTGAACAAAAAAGTAGTTGAGTTTATGTATGTTGTAACTAAGGATGTATTATGAACTTATAAATCAGGACCGAATTGCTGAATATTGTTTCAGAATATTCAGGAATACAAAAGTGAGACAGTCGGTAGAATGGCAAGCTCAGTCACACACCCGAGCGCAATGGATTCGCTGGCTAGCAACATGACGGAAATGCCTAACGCCTATCAGCGTAAGGCGGCTGCCCTTCTAACCGGCAGCCAGGCAAATATGAAACCTGTTGTAACATGTAGGAGCCAGTTAGACACGTGGCCTCAGGCAACGCGGTTCGCCCATATTAAATGAGCTGTTACGACATTTCACGTCTGTATTTATGTTACCGTAAATTGAGAATACTTTGCACTCCCATGGGTAACTTTGCACCATTAGATTTATTTCGTCCTATGTGAGAATTTCTGGATAATAGTCAATCTAAAGTATTGTTTATTATTAAAGCTACGAGTGGCGAAGTCTTCAACAATTTGCGACTCTGCAAATCTTCACTTACGACAAAAATATGAGATGCAAAGCAACCCCAAATTTAGGCAAAGTGCTTTACGGTACCTGAAATGTTATAAAAATGTCTACAGGGACTAGTTTCAAAAGTATTGTTTTGTAAAGCACTGAACTATTTTCTGACAGTGTGAGCGCGGAGAAGCCCGAGGAGCTCCCACGACGAAGACGACGTTGTGGGTGCGGTTGACCTGGTAGAAGGGAACTAGGGCGCTTCATGCGAGTGCCGTGGTGCTCGAGCACCGAGCTGTTAGCTCCTGTCCCCTTTCTTACCATCCTGCCACAAACACTGTGGCTCGCCCGTACCGTGCCTCATGAGAATTGGCTCTCGTATCTCGAATTGGACAGATGATTCCTTGTCGATAGAGGCAAGATTATTTCGCGTATTGATTCTAGGTCAGGTGGAACGTCAACAACGTATTCTTCTCTGTCATCGCTGTGATCGTACGAGAGTTGTTTTGATACACATTTGACGACTGCAAACCAGTAATAAATAAGATAATAACTCGTGGTGAAATCACGTGGTATCCGCATTCACGGTTAGAAGCCAATGAACAATCGACAATACACAGTTCGTGTATAGGACTGATAAGTCCAGACTACTACCAGATGAATACGCGAAATAATCGTGACTCCACTTATCGATAGAGACAGGAAAAATTCGCGAGATCACTGACCTGTAGGTTAGCCTGCAAGAATATTTAAGAAATGAAGCAGACAGCAGATGCTCATTATGTAGAGCCACGATTTTATGGCGAAAAGATTTTTGCAACATTTGGTTTCGATGCGTCATGTGCACACATCTGCTATATCGTCTGTGATTGGATGATTTTACTCTCACTGGCATTGGCAACTTATAGACGTACAAACTCACAATAATCTTATTCTGATTGGTGCAGTAAAATGAGAAACGTGCCTGAACATAAGACACGCTGCCAATAACATTGAAACAGAACTGCCGATGAGCACGTGAGTCACTGAAACAAAGTGGGGCAAAAATCTTTTCGCAACAAAATCGTGGCCCTATCATTATGTGATGGCTAGAGACATGCAAAATTCGCGTTATCATTTGGTAGCAGACTAAATCTCACTTTCTTATACATAACAGAGCATAATCTGCTATTAAATTGGCCACGAACTTTTATGTGTTGTAATTTACGTGTGTTCCGTCTTTATAGATATTGGCCTCTCTACCGTGTAAGCATTCTCCGCGGCAAGTCACAACAATATCGGCCAGCGGGAGACATCGAACGAGCCTATAATTACTTGAAGTCTAATCAGCTTTCAGAAAATAACGCGAATTTTGCATGTCCCTAGTGATTGTGTGTTAAAGTGATAAAGGTCTGAATTAGTTACATTTTAATTATTGGCTCAGAGACTTCCAGGAGGTGTCAAGTAAGTCAAAGGCCAATCGTGAAAGCGACACAAACTTACAGTTCACGGCATTCCGGCTTGTACCCAAATGAAAACGCGAATTTTTCATGTCTCTACTTATCGAAGATTGCCGAAATGGAGGTCATAAACTAAATGACAATTTATATAACGAGAAACAAATGCTATAATGATATAACTCACTGAAATTATGTATATGTGTTAACACATGTAATCAACAAATAGTTAATTTAATTTTTTTAATGTTACTTGTACTAACAAAAATTGTATTGTGAAAATGGTAACTGACGACGAAGGTGTAAGAAACGAAATTGTGTTAAAATACAAGTTCTGGTGTTGAAGACTTTGTAGATATAATTCCGTCCAACATCGGGCATATTAGATTGAATATAAGGTTTCGTCCTTTTCCGTTGAGTTATAACTCTAGTATTATATGCTCCCTGCATGAAAGCATATCCGACCATAGAGTATTAGCCCACCGTCAACACAATCTTGTAGCAACGAGGCAACGAGTTCCGTTATTATAGGCTTTTCACGATAAAGTGAGCACTGCTTCATTTTTTCTTTCAGCCATTTTGCAGCGCAGCCACCTTAACTATTTTTTATATGAAAACTTCCAAGTATCCAAAAACCAGTGTAAACGTTACACTACCCTCAAAACTTAACATATATGGGCACAATGCAATATTTTTCTTATTTATTGTATGTTTAAGTGAGTACTCAGTTTATAGTGAACAGCCTACGCCGTAGATAGTAAAAGTTGTTGTGTTTAATCTTCTAGCCTGTAGGTTAAATTTCACGACCGTTTGGATTTACAATGCACGTATGCTTTTCATTGGCTGCTGTCGTAGCGAGTAGCCATTCGTTATCCGCTTTTCATAGCACGGATCAACGTAGACCTACTTGGTTTTTTGGAAGTCTTTTGTCGGCTGCGAGTCCTTCATTTTATTTAATGTTTTATCAAAGCTTCAGAAGTTAATGTACTGCAGTGCCATCTAGAGGCGAGTAATAGCAAAATAGACACCGTAGAAATATTCTTTGTGTTCAAATATCCACATACAGGATGTCAAAAAACAAACGCATTATAAGTACACCGCGCGAAACCAGGGCAGAATTAGAGACGACAATGTAAGTGGCAAAATGCTGTACGATGACATACGTGCAAAATGTGGCAACACTCTGCGGAGACAGTCCCATCTGGCGCTACACATCCAGATATTATTTCATGTATGTTACGTCAAGTAAACGTAGAATCATGTTTGGATTGCTCAGGAATTTAACCTGGACCCATAATATACAGGTCAGAACAGTAGTAGTAAGATATCTGTGGAGCGCAAGAGGGGACTAACTACAATGCTATGTTGCCACATTGTTCATTATGCGTTTGTTTCTGAACATTCTATATACCAACGTTCATAGCGATCTGTTGGACGGCGCAGAAGTTGATGAGCTGCAGCCCCGTCAAGTGACGAGTTAGAGTAGATGGGATAGCATAAAAACTTTCTCTATGGATAAAATACATATGTGTGCCTAGTTTAGTAGTGATTAGTCAAACGGTGTTGGAGTTAATCGATCTCATACACGCTTATGTACTAACATACATTTACGTGTGTGTGTATGTATTATATATATATTAAATAGATGCGATACTAAAATAAATTAATATCTTTGACAACGCCGTGCGAGCAAGTGGAAACAACGGTTGGTATACGTTTTCACTCGATCTAAGGGTATCAGGTCACAGTTTAGGCTGTTTGGAAAATCAGCTGATATAATTAAGGAGTTTAGTTATTGTAGAAAATGGCGAAAACAATGCATTTGAACTCATAGCATAACACGACTCTTTTAAAGGTATTATGCACCCTTGAAATTCAAGTATTAAACTCGTATTTCCTGCATATCGAAAGTTGTTTGGCATTTAACCGTTATATTTTAAACATTATTTAGTGTTCTCGAGGGCTAAACAATACTGAAAGAAAACAGGGGGAAAATATTCTGCAAACATAAAAAAATTATGGGTGCCCGCTCTCTAAATACATACTACTTCTTGTCGTCTTATGATACAGCCATTTGATACAGGTATCGTCATACTGAACAAAAACGGTGTGATTAGAGACTGTGAACAATCTTTAGTTTAAATTTTTCGTGCCACAGTATTTTGTAAAACACTGTAGCAGATTATGTTATATTTATAACTTGAGAATGGTTATGCAGTCGTTTAAAAACTAATCACAAATATTTCCCCAGTTATCATTGGTCCAGTCAGATGTTGACGTGCTAATAAAGAAACAAGAATTACATATATGGAAATGTTATTTTGCAGCCTAGCAAACAGTCATATTCACACACGTTAAATCAGTGTCCCTAATCATGGAGCAAGCGACCAGCACCTACCTTTTCCTTTAAATAACGCACACTGAGATGTCGGCGGCGTTGCGACAATGCTTGGTGTGTAGGCAATACATACCAATTGCAAACTATCTGTCTCGTTACACTTGTGTATAAGACCATGTGTTTGCTACCTGCGTGTATGTAGCATTGCCTATAACAAGGCTTTTTCACGTCGCCGCTGACATTTTTGTGTTTTTTAAAGTAAACACCAAGTACTTGCCACTTCAGCATCCTGTTTGTTCAGCAGGACGTACTTGGTTCGACGACCGAACGAAATGGCCGTGACACACGAGGGCCTCGGAGTTTGTTCATTCATTCGACTTTAATGCGTCTCTATACCATTCGTCCGATTGTACTGAAACTTTGGTGAGTGGTGCATGCGTCCGCGAAGGTTTCTGTTAAAACTGTGCGTAGGGAGGGGGTTTAAAACAAGGTAGAGGGGCAGAAAGGAGTACCCATTAAATTTAATCATTGCAAAGTATGCCGGGACGTCTAGTAGTCTATTGGAGAGCTCAGTCAACAATGGAGAACTTATATAACTTCCTCTTAAGGGCGTAGTTCACCTCAGTTTTCAACGTCTTTTTTTATTTTTATATTTTGGTACCAGATATTTTTTTTCTTATTTTATACATAAATTGTGATTAAATCTTCCTCTAAGGAAATTTTTGTATCTTTCATTGTTTTTTCGTAATGAGTCGTAAACGTCAACATTTGGACTTTACGGTTTTAAGTACGCCACTAAAACCAACTGACATTCCAAACTGAAAAAAATCACTGTGTATAACAATGTTGAAGACTATGGTTTGACACACATAAAAACAAAAAAAAAATAATATTATTTGTATTTAAAAAATTTTTGACATTTTTTAATTTTCATTTCAAAATTCAACATTTTTTATTAAATACAAAATTATTTTATTTTTTTGTTTTTATATAAGTTATGTCAAAACATAGCTTACAACATTGTCATACACTGTACATTTTGTTGGATTGGTATCTCAGCTGGTTTTAGTGGCGTACTTAAAACCGTAAAGTGCAAATTTTGACGTTTACGATTCATTACTAGAGCCCACGATTTTTGGTGAAAAGAATTTTGCAACAATTTGTTTCAATGCCTCATGTGCACATATGCAGCTCTGCTTCGTGGTCAGCGATTGGCTGTTGTAAATTCTCAGCGTCTCGGGGTTTTACCCGCAAATCACAGACGTGTGGTGTCGCAGTAACCTTGTCCCTGCTGGCACTAGTCGAATGAGCCACGCCTACATTCTGCCAATACTCAAGAAGCAGAGCTGCATTTGTGCACACAAGGTACTGAAACAAATTGTTGCAGAATTCTTTTCACCAAAAATCGTGGGCTCTACTCATTACGCAAAAACTAGGAGAGATTCAAAAGTTTCCTAAGAGGAAGATTTTATCACAATTTATGTCTAAAATAAGAAAAATATATCCGGTGCAAATACAAAAATATATAAAGACGTTGAAAACTGAGGAGAACCACGCTCTTAAGGTTATATCTTTAGATTATATTGTTTTTGCGATAGTTATTTGTTTTTAAACTTAGACGAGAGCAGATATCAAAAATCTGTCTGGTAGTTTTGTTTGAAATGGTTTTTGCTGTGATGGTTAATTTCTTGAAAGCAAGACATTATACGATTTCGACTATTAACAGGAATTTCGTTAATTTCATAATTAGCTAAAACCATCATATGTTCTGCCTTGAAAAAAAATCAGTTAACGTGGAGAGACGGTTTTAAATATGCCAGACATATTTTTGATATCTGCTCTCGTTTAGACGTAAAAATTACTACAGATAAAAAGTATAAACTATGACCTTAAAAGCCACGCAGGGTTGGTTCTCGTGACGAACAATGTGTTGTGTGTGTGTGTGCAGGCGTACCATAAGCTGCGGTCCAACTCGGTGCAGATCGCCAAGTTGGCTGCCATCACCATCGTAGTGTCGAGCTTCGTGCTGGGCTCGTTCATCCTGGCCGCCGCCTGGATTCAGGCGAACGCGTCCTGTCGCCAGGACATGTACGACATGCCCGAGCACCTACTGCAGCCCCAGGCCCTCACACAGGTACGTCCTCCTAAACATGTCCTGCCTCACTCCACGAACATCCCTCCAACTATATGTCTCTTTATAGAGACCAGGTCAACTGCGCGGTTTTACTCATATGCGTATAGGTCATTTGAGATAAAGTGAGCACTAAAAATTTAACCTTTGAAAAAAATTACTAGTCGTTACTCCATATAATTAAACATTAACTATAGTTGCCTTACTGCTTATATGGTTGACAGCAAAATTACGCAATACAGTTCCGTGTTATTTTCCTATTTAAATACAACAGTAAAGAAACAAAATTAACTGAAATCGACATAACTGTATTTTATATAATTACTAGACTTTATTTTATCAAACTGCATCGATTCATACTGTCTGCAAAATTTATCTTACTCGCTCAAACTTCAAGTGACGTATCCAGAGAGGTTAGATAATTCTCGTCGTTAGCCATTACGTGCGGGAAGATAAGCATTCGCTGAAAATTTAACTTAAGCAGGATTTTGAGTGCTCACTTTATCTCGAACCACCGATACTAGGCTTCACGTGTGTTTGCACACTCCAGCAGGCACACTACCTGCTCATAATCTACCCGTTGAATAGATGTACGTAATACCATTGGTTACATCTTTATGTTATTACTCGTCCTACAAAAGAAGAATTAAAAGTTCTATATACCAGTAACGATCTGTAAAAGAGATGTATGGTAAGTTGCGTTTGTTCTCAACTGTACCTGTCACATCTCACATGTAGTTGTGCTGCACAGGGAGGCCATTCATTGCAAGCAAGAAAATAACCTGACTTTTACCCGAGTTGCCTGATAGAAAACGAAAACTTTTCTGATTTTCACAAACATTAAAATTAGTCTTTAATAGTTTATTTAAAGAATTTTCCAATAAATGTAGCTTTTTAAAATCTGTTTTAACACTGGTTTGTAATCCAGCCGTTTAAATTGACAAAAATTAAGTAGAAATAACAATAACCTAACAATGAAATATAATCACATTTAGAGTAAGTAATTTTCTGAACAAAAAAAATAACAATAATGCTCTCAAAACTTCTTTATTTTATATCCTGTGACTTTTATTAAAGTTGAAAATATTGCAGGCAGAAACATAGCCTGAAATGTTTCACTCGTATAAAAAAATTCCCTAAAATATCCAGGTGGCCACCATTTCCCTGATTAGTTCAAAGTTTCCTAGGTTTTCCAGGTTGATGCCCATCCTGTACAGCGGACGCCACGCCATGTATATAACTCGTGTCAGTGTCTGCATTACGTTTTGTTAGACCAAGTCGCTCAATTGTTACTGGTTCATGTTGGTGTACTGATGCTGTAGAGTACTGAGGAAACATCAGCTGCCTTTGCAGCTACTCACAACGTGTCTCTGATAATTAATTACTGACATTATATTTAAAACTAAATGTTTGCAACAATATTGTTTGAGTGCAGAGTTTTATCTCAGTTGACTGTGGCAATCAGAACTAGGTTACTGATACTCGACACGTCTTTGCTTTACGGGTAGAACCCAAAGACACTAAAAGGTGTAAAGAACCAGGAACCAGTCACTAAGCATGTAGCAGAGGTGCAAATAAGGTATTTTGACACGATACTACAAACATATTTTCGCGAGAAATCACGGGTCCCTATCGATGATCAGTGGCAGGCAGAGCTGCAGTGGCCGAGAACTGTACAGGGTTGTATGCTGGCTGAGGAATGGTCGGTTATGTTTTTGTCACCTTAAGAGCTTCCGCACTTCCAAGACATCGGATTTACAAATTTCTTCTAAATATGCGGCCACCTTAACCGTGGTAATCAAACTCACATAATCAATTAACAGTACCTTTCAAGAACCTCCCGAAATTCGCTCACTTACGTGAGCAAGGCTACTAGAACGAACAGAAAATGTGATTCCTACAACCACGATTTTCGCTTAGTACTGTATACCAATGACGGGTCTTTTGTAGTTAACAAGGTTTTACAGTCTGTTAGCTGCTCCCAGACACAGCTGGTTCGTAGTGCACACTACATCAGAATTAGTGAATATTCACAGATTTTCTAGTGGTTTTACGAATTCCGGATGGAGCAGTTTAAGCTAACTGAAACTGTGACAATCTAATTGTAAATCTGTGAATATTCACTAATTCGGATGTATTTTGCGTCATTTTAAAAGTAAACAAGAAAATATTCACTGAATTTCCTGTGATTTTTCATTGATTCAATAGTTGAAACCATTCCATCTGGGAAAACAACTGGCTGATCTGTAAGTTTTCAATGATTCTGATTTAGAGTATACAGATAACTCAGAGAGGGAGAGAGAGAGGACAGCCTGGTGTATTTTCTCTCCAGTCGTGGCTCTATTCTTATTGAAGCCAGCTCCTACCACAGCCGCAACTATGCCGCGACGACCACAACTCTGCCTTCTCTCACGAGCAGGATAGCTCTCGCTTCTCGTTTCCCCTCACGTCGTTAAAATATATGTCGGTCCTTTCCCTATACGACCATTCAGATAACTAATGACACTACGTAACAAATTTGCTAGATTAGTCCTTGTAATAATGAGGTTAAGTTACATGTGCTAAGTTTTTGTTTGGTGGAAATTTAAGGGAGAAATTCGGATTGGAAAGTGACATTAAAAACCAAATTCTAGATTAGAAATTGACATTAAAAACCAGCATGTGTTAAAAACAACAAATGCAATGGAAAATAAATAATGTATTTCCGAGTGCGGCTTAAATTAACAACATTAAAAAACGGCTTTCCATTACCTTTTTCCTTAATTAGATAATGGAATTGCTGAAACATTTTGTGTATCGCAGGTTGCCTACTTGTAAGGTATCACCTTTTCTATTCCCACTTTTCTATTCCCACTATCTCGAAAACAGTTCACTTGCCTGTGTTGCGACAAGTGACCTTTTTCTGTCATACGGCCTCTTGTTGCAGACTGTGTCATTTAATAGTCAATAAATGCAATAGTAAAATATTCCATGCCAAAAAATGCTTGACCAACCCCATTACCTATACTGCATGTGAAACGTAATATAACCCATTTCATTATTTTTTCTCCTTGTTTTTGATCATTTTAACAAACAATGGTTTTCTATACCAATTTTCAATCGAATTTTTCTCACATACGATTTGCGCTAGCCAAAAACGTGCATTTTATAAGTCTAACTTTACATAATTTTGTACTAAAAATCATCTCTCAAAGTTTGTAACATGCTTTTATCAACATACTGGTCAAAAGGACGCACATTACACATAAATTGAAATCAGTGGGCATTTACTTATTGCCAGTGATTTTTAAATGATTCGCAGTTGAGCAGTTTCAACAAACGAATCAGTAAAATACCTCTAGTAAGAAATCATTATTCACTAATGCACATTAGTAACGTTTGAACTCTGAATCGCAATGAATATTCACCGACAGTGTGCGATTAATGATATATCATGCCATGGTCGCAGCTTGTGCGGTGATACAGCTAGAACGGGTATTTTATTAAACCGCTGTACGCACATACGCGCAGTCAACGAGGTTATTAACCGACTACAATTTATCCATTTTCCATCTCCGTTTCTTATTTTTGTATTTTGAAAAATTGTGATTGAGAATTTTTTTTTACATTCAGGTTTAGCAGATAACTTTCCTTTACAAAAATAACAAGTGTTGTAAATATAGCCTTTACATGTCGCGTTCCTGAGAGTCTGTAATTATAGAAAAACTGCTATGTAGCAAGTGAGTAAGACTGAGACAAGAGTGAGACAATTTTCGTGGTGAGAACTGAACTGTTTTAGTTTTAAAAACAATTTGAATTAAAAGAAGTGACCATTAACTATTAAATTATTTATTTTTTAATACATGTAAATACTTAACAGACAAAAATTAATTAATTAGAAATAAAAGATAAAACAAGAAGGGATAGCTTCATCACAAATTTTAATTGTTAAAACTATCTCTGCTAATATGAGAAGTTTCATATCACTAACTTTTCGAGTATCCGATAAAATTGTTGCTACTGAATAAATATAATACTTTAGAAGTCACGTTCATCCTAAGTATGTGGTTTAGCAAGATACTTACGAATATTACACTTAAATCTAACTCTGTTGCTCAGGAAGTCGAGAGAAGTGAACACGAAGAATACTCTAAACAATTTACGTGACATTAGTGTTTGTAGTTGAGTTTAAAAAAATAACCGTCTAGCAACTAAAACTGTGAAGAGATTTTTATTTACAGATTCATTTGCTTATGATTGTCGAGTGGTGAAATTGCAGGATAAAATGTTTACGTACAAATTCGACACATATTTTTTCTCCCTTTTAGCGACGTATAATGAAACTTACTATTGCACAGCAATTTTAAAACGAAAAAAATTCTCATGTAGCATTCTAAAGCCACATGGAAACGTGCAAAATTTCCTCATATCCGTTACTTTATCATAATAGCAGTGCCCCTACCTAAATTCCCACGATAGACATTTATGTTTACTCCGTTGCAATGTAAAACACATTAGCTTTCCTTACTGCTGTTGACAGTGACAAATCTTGGCTTGCTACTGATAAATTTTTGTATGTCCGCAAGTTTCGTGTGAAGCCATGTCTCTGCGGTGGCGTACCACCATTAAGAATTATCCATCATTCAAGCATGAGCACTAGTGGTTAAGTTCCGCGAAGAGTGACTTAATTATTATTTGTCGCCGCGGAAAGATTACATGTCAGTCGGACAGAAAGAAGGCACGTGGCTACGCCTTCAGAAGCTCTGTGTTAGCTGAGTAATGAAGGCTGTACTGGCGTGGTGCCAGCGACCAGCAGTTCTTAGCAGGCAGCCGGTCACTGGGGCTGGAAAACCCCCAGCAGGACCCTTCACAGCTATAACACGTGACCCGCCAGACACCACTCTCTTTCACCTTTGAAGCAGTGGCTAGTGCATTCGCTTCTCATCAAGGCGGTGCGGATTCAACTCCTACCGGGGTCGACCGAGACTTTCGCATGTTTCAACCGCGCCTGTTTCTCTCCGCTTCTTCGTTTCGGCAATGTTCCATGCTTACCTCATATCATCCTTCACCACTGCTGAAAACCGCTCTGTTATGCGCTAATCAAGAACCCTCCGGTCTTTCACAAGTCATTGTTGTTTTACTGTTTGTCGTCGCAATTTATGTTAATTTTCGTGAAATTAAAGGGATATTTCACAGAGAACTTATTGCTGATATAACTAATGATATGGCAAGGCAGTGAAACACCAGGCCTGCACAGAAAAGAGACTGTTTTGTGGTATCTACAAAATGTTTTGTGAATATGAACCACACGAAGTAAGTTTGTAGTGATTACAACAATTTGTCTTGCCACTGCAAAACTTAATTGGGGACAGCAAAAATGTTTTGTGGTAACTACGAAAACAATTTGGTAAGGTCCATTAAGAAAAAAAAATTGCGTGACTAATAAGTATTTTTTTCAGTGTGGGTTTAACTTATACGCCAGAAGTTATAATGCCATACCTGTACTGTAAGGCAAAGGAAAATAGAATATGCGCTATAACAAGAAATTTCACATTTTTCTTCATATAATACCCTAAAAGTAGACAATTAAATAATCCAATATGGCCTACTTAAACCAATGCATTAAGTATGTTCGCAGAGGCGTGTTAAAATGTGAGGGTATTACGTTGGCGTGGGAAACGGACGCTATGCCAGCTGGTAGGCGGCAAGTCTCGCTCGGAGGTGTAATTCTGGGACATTTCACCCGGGGACGTGTTTTCTACGCCTGCGGGCGGTAGAGTAGCTGGAGAGGCGCTCACTGCAGCAGTGCACCAATCAAATGTCCCAGTGCACACAGCACAGTGTATACGGGGTGAAAGGCTTCCTGCTGCATGGCTGGTAGGTTCCTAGTTTTCTCCCGGGCCTGGAGAAAGGCGGCCCGCGGGAAGCGTGGGCGGATACCTGGCCTCGTTGTGCCCCGCCTGTGGTTTGTGAACGGAGATTTTCGCGTTAAGATTTCAGCCGCAGCTTTAGTGCCGCACTTGCACATCTACACATGTTTTTAATTTTTAGTGCTTTGAGGCAACCACAGACGAGTTTTGTTTCGTTAACCTTATTCTCATCGGCGCAGTCGAATGAGAGACATCTCTGCTGCCAGTAACCACGAAGAAAAACAGAGCTGCAGACGTTTAGTAATGGTAGTTAAACAAGCCGGTGCAGGAAAAATTTCGCGAAAGTTTCATATTCTTGCTTATAATTAAATACGTACAAATTTCGCGTTATTCTTTGGCGTCAGGCTAAAATTCACTGGTCTATGATTATCTGCCCATACTCCGTGATGTTATTTGCTCTGGACCTTCGTATCTTTGTGCGGCCGCAGTACATGGCTGTTTAACAGTTGGCATTATACCATTGGTAGAGACATACCAACTTCGCGTTATTTTCTGACAGCTGACTAGACTCCAAGTGACTATAGGCTCGTTCGACGTCTCCCGCTGGCCGATATTGTCGTGACTTTCCGCGGAGAATGCTTACACGGTAGAGAGGCCAATAAATCTCTGTGAAGACGTAACACACAAAAATGACCAGGGCCATGGACTTCTCCCGAAAAGAATTTTGCGTCAGTTTGATTCAGTGCCTTACGTTCACATATGTAGTCAGTGATTGGACGTTTTAGCAAACATGTGTCTTGGGGTTCTACCCGCAAATTACAGACGAGTGGTGATACTGTAACCTTATTGTGGTTTGTTCAGTCAAATGAGAGACGTCTCTTAACGAAGACACGCTGCCAATAACCATGAATCAGAGCTGAAGATGTGCTCGCAAAACACTGAAACAAACTGGGGCAAAATTCTTTCCGCGGAATGTCCATGGCCTTATAAATGACAACACATAAAAGTTCGTGGCCAATTGATCGCAGATTATGCTCTGCTATGTATGGAAAAGTGAAGGTTAGTCTGCTACCAACTGATAACGCGAATTTTGCATGTCTGTAACCATTTGTTGAAAATTGCATACTGTAAATCAACATCAGCAGTCATATGAGCACATATTAACTTGCAGACCAGTCTGCTGTCAGATAATAACACGAATTATGCTGGTCTTTCTCTACCTATCGTCTAGCCCACGTACAAGTGGTCTTTCCTTACAGCTCAGCATGCATAGGTTTCTGTGTTTTGCTGTGTCATTTGATTTCCAGTCTTGTATACGCTGCAGACGTCGATTTATCTTTATTCGTTTACTCAGTATCTTAACGTATTACTTTATGATAGTAAAACATTGAAACTGCATTTGTCAGCAGTTAAAAAGTACACTCGTTGTATTATAATTAATCATACCTGATGCTACCTTCGTAGTTCACATCTCCCACTTTGAATCGCTGCTCAGAATTATGCCACATTATGATATAATGTCTGGTTATGGCGAACAGAAATATGGTAAAGTGAGCAATTCATCGATATGAAATAAACACGTAAAATTTAAATGACATGTGTGGATTTCACAGAACATACTCAGAAGTTAACGTCTCATACCACATTAATGTGATGTGTGTGCGTGTGTGTGTGTGTATATATATATATATATATATATATATATATATATATATATATATATATATATATGATACCAGATTTTGGCTGCACATTAAACCAGGCTTTCGTTTTCACTATCTGTACAGTCCGACACCATTCGTCGGCCCTCCGGAGCTCCACGTTCCACGTTTATTAAGTATACACGGAAATGGCTGACTCTTCATCGCTTTGGGACAAGGGCTTGGTGAAAGGTCTCGTACAGAATATAAACCTAGTCCTGGTCAAATCAACCCTTCCATAAGTTCAGTTTCTTGAGAAACTAAATGTAAAATTATTTAACGTACTTCGTGGGACGAATGTATTAGCCTCAAGATTGGTAATTACACTTTATGTGCTAGGTATAAACCACCAGCTTTTTGTAAGCATCGTTCTTAATGCATCCTATCATTTCGCAAATGAACTTCTGCCGTCTGCCAGAAATTTTGGGTTTGTGTTTCCGTCTTCGAAAAGAGCATATCTTATTGTTTTTGTGCTCCGTGAGACATTATATAACTAGAAATTGATGCAAGTCTTGTATAGTATTTAGTCTTTGTGCGTGTTCCAAACTGCTGGCTGAGGAATAGCTAGGGGTTCGCTGATTCTTTAATGTGTCAACCCATTCCCGTACATAATAATTTGACTTCATGAGACATCGACGAGGCACGGGGTAGCAGACTTATTGAAATGTGCACATTGCCGGTATTTCTAACTCTGGCGATACTTTGATCGAAAGTGAAATGAGCTTACAGCTTCACTTCCGAAATATTATACAGTTTAAATAGTGTATGAAAGAAAGTAACATTCAGTATAAAATTCTGGTCAAACATCTCTCGCAAGATACCAACATAAAGAAAGTATGGCTGGTCAGACGCCATTCTGTGTAGCAGTAATTTCATATCAGATGTCGTTACTTCTATATTCTCATATGTGACTTTGACACTAAAACACAAATAAAATATTAGGAATCGGTGAACGTTAAACATATGTGCTGTGCTGGTATGTTACACAGGTAGGAAATGCTGATTATTAATTAAAATAATTCTAATGGGTCTAAATCGATAAATTTATGTTGGCAAAAATTAATTAAATAAATTATTGTGCTAGCAAAAATACAATTATGTTAAGATTAAGTATTTTTGGCACCTGCTTAAAGACTTACTTATCAGGTATTGTAGTTTCATCATAGGATTTCTTCTGTGCAGCTATAGTCTAGACAGCCATTCAGCGGAAGCAAGTATTCAAGGCCAGGACGCTTACCAAAACGGCTATGTCTTTTAATGACAGTTGATCATTAATATTATTCAAAATTCACTAACTATAATATTTGCAGTATCTTAATCAAACAACATCTATAATTACTCAAAACAGCTATTATTCGAACATTCTTCGTAGGTTACTTTCACTCTCCTAAAACCTGTACTTTTATACACGTGTCATTAAATTAGTAATTTTACTATCAATATTAATATTACATTAATCTAGCCATATTCTTTCGCTAGTTGTTCATAAAATTACATTTATTTTTATGGCATCAAAAAGATAAGAAAGATAAGAAAGGCAAGATAAGAAAATGTGAATTGAAATGAAAGTTTATTTTACGTCACTTGTATAACTTGTCAAAGATCGATCTTGAAATGTTGGTAAGTAATGACGTTTACGCTACAAAGGATACTCAAGGGACTACGTGAACAGCCTGAATAAATAAACGCGTTCACTTATTCGTAGTCTAAATTTACAGAAGTAATTTAACAACGTCACGAGGCATATCACCTTACAGCGGTAAGAAGCATTTCTTCCATTAGGCGTAACAACTTGCAGTAAGGTGTGGCATTCAACTACTCTAGGTTGTGTTATCTTACTCTACATTCTTGACATTGCAGTGACCTCTAAACTGTAACCTACGCTCTCTTAGGCGTGTCTCTGAAATATGCTACAAACTACCTTAGACTCGCGTTTTGAACTAACGGGTTGAAGAAGGCAAAACATTAAGTGATATATTTATTAAAATGAAAATATGGTATTAATTAACGTCCCTGTAAACAGTGGTATATTGATACAAAATGATAAAACGCTAAAATTAATTTACCTCACACCACTCTATCATTTCTAAAACAGGTTTGCAAGAAATATTCATTTTCAGAGATGGGTTATTTAGTACGTAAGAAAATTCTAAAGAAGTATTTAAAAATATGTAATAGTGTTTATATGCCTTCAGTTCTTCTTAAATGTTTTCCTTATGTCAGGTGTTGTTAATAACATTTTCACCTTATTTTTCATAAGGGCGCGATTTACACCAGTTTTCAAAGTCATATTTTTACTTAAATATTTATGCCAGATACTTTTTTCGTGTTTTAGATATAAATTGTGTCTAAATTTTGCTCTTGCGATTATTGTTTACCTCTCACAGTTTTAGCGTAATGACTCGTAAACGTAAAAATTTTCATTTTAAGGTTCTATGCACGTCACTAAAATCAATTGACATACAGAACTGAAAATTTTTTAAAGTGAATAAGGATGTTGTATGCTAGGTCATTTCCTATATAAATTAAATAAATAAAATAATTTTGTACTAAAAAAAAAACTGCTGAAATTTGAAATTAAAATTTTTAAAATTCTAGAATTGTTTTAAAAACACGGATAATATTTATTTTTGTTTTTGTATAGGAGATAGCCTAGTCTATAACATCGTTAGTCACTGTAATTTTTTTTTTTTTTGTTACGTAAGTCGGTTTTAGTGGCGCACGTAAAACCGTTAAATACAAATTTTGACATTTCGAGTCCTTGCGCAAAACTATAAGAGCAAAATTTATTCACAATTTAAGTCTAAAATAAGACAATAATGGCTGGTACAAATATTAAAATAAAAAAAAAACTGACGTTCAAAACTGACATTTGACCACATGACATATGTATTCTGAAATAAAAACCATTTCTCAAAATGTTGAACTATTTAATTGATTTAATTTAGTTGTATTTTTTCTGCGGTGTAGTAAGTTACAATTACTCTAAATCTATGTAAATTATCTATTATTAATATACAAAATTATTTCAGTGTTGGGAAACTTTCGTGCCCGCAAAATCGATATCTTTAAATTACATCTAGATAATTACTTAATGGCTAGACGATATTAACTTTGAATACTTACTTAATTGACTTACAAGGTGTCAAGTTCATGTTTGTGATGTTTGTTTTGTGAGGTTTTGGCACGCGGTGTTTGCTACGGAATATTCGCAGTTTACACAAGAGAGGCGCATATTTCCAAGGTCACTGCAAGCAGTCATGTAACCTTCGCAAGCATTTATGGAGAGAAAGGAAACAGCTGTAAATATCTGAATAATAGAAGCGGAACTCAAGTAACAAAGCCACCATACCTTTCATTGTGAAATTAACATTGCTGTAGTTTCAATGTCTAGTCAGGCTAACGTGATGGCAAACTAGAACTGCTGCACTATTTCATATAAATTTCTACCACGATGCCCTTGCACATGGAAATTATTTCTCTCTTCACGTATGAATTCGTCATCTTTCCAAATATTAATATTTTCGCCTTTATTATGCAGTTTTTATAGCGTACCGACAAACAGTAAAATACATTTGTATAAGAAATGATCTTTACCTAAAATCAAAACGGGGTTTGAAACTTTAGTCATCTTATCATTTTAAAAAAATTTAACAGCCAATGTAGTATACGACATACCAGGTTGGGAAGTACTTAACATAGCTGTTGTAAACAGAAATTACATGTGTTGTATCCTTAAGATATAGTAAATCCAAGTAGGCATATAAGCATAATTTTTGCCTGCAGTAACTTCAGATTATCTGAGTTTTAATTTTATGTTTAGTCTTGTAAACCACGTTTTCTCAAACGGAATCTGCACTTATGTTCAAGTATCTTCCAGGTGAGGACGGCTAGTCGTGTAATACCGATAACGTAGCGTTTCCCTGCTGTAAAGTCAAACGGGATCTCATTTTGAAATCATTAATGTTTTGGGTTTATAGAAAGTAAGATTATTAGCAAAGTTATTTATCTACGTTGGAAAATTTGAACATCCTATGGCATAAATACTTAATTAATGGAAGTACAAGTGCCACGGTGCAACACTGTGTTATACTGAATGAGGTATAGGTACTTGCAAAATGTGCGTTATTATTCGAAGACAAACTAAATTTCACTACCGTACATACTGTACAACTTCTGATTCCAATGGTCACATGACTGCAAGTGACGTCAGTTATGTGTGTGACGGCATCATACGAGGTTGCTCATTCTACCGTGAATTTTTAGTTCAAACGGAGATTTCAAATACTACCAAAATCCACACGTTTACCAAAATTGTATTATTACAGTAAATTGTAGTATGACCTGCGTTTCATTCACTCATTTCATCCATATGGGAATAACATTACCCTTTCTCTTTTGCTGCCGTCTTAGTGTTTAAACTATTTGGGTTCTTCTTTCTCATAAACAATTTTTGTTTATGGACTAGAATTGTATTTGAACTCACCGTTCCAATTATTGGACAGATGCATTCCTCGCGCCCGGCAGACCACGTTATTTTCGGCCAACAGGAGACGTCAAAACGCAGATTAGTCGACAGCTATGTCATTAGAGACGGTACATGTAAGGGACCTGCCGTTGCCTTTTACGAAAATAATATTACATAATTTTTCTAGAGTGATTGCGGACATCCGTCAGGACAGCTGGACAGGGAAACGAATCTGAGGCCTTCGGAAAGTGAGTCTAGTACATTACCACTGCTTCAAATTGCTCACACTCATGCAGTATGACTCTTTACCTTAAAGAAACGCCACACTGGCAGTTACATTGAGGCTGACTGGCTGAGTGGGCCGGACTCTACAGGGTGGAGGGAGGGGCGGGGGCACAAGCACACGAAATGTTTGAACTTATACCGGATAGAATAGCATTACCTCCACGTGGTAATGTAACTTAGTTTTTTGAAAATAAATAAATTTGGGACTCTGTGGATCTGGAAGCATCATACTGGTCTGCACAGTATCTTTGTGCTGCATGCAATGCATTCTTGCATTCCATGGGATTCAGACGCCCTTACCTAACGGAAACTGCTTAAATATCACCATTTTGCTCCTTAAAATCAAAATACTCCCATGGGAAAGCCTCCACACCCCACCACCATTTTATTGGGGGGGGGGGGGCGGGGCGGTGTTACTTTGTAGGTAGAGACCGGAAAAATTCGCGGGTTCGCTGACTTGTAGGCTAGACTGTAAGAATATATGTGAACTGGTGTGAACTGCAGATGCTCGTTAGTTGCTTGCTGTTAAAGATATATAGGTGTATATTAGTTACTTATATTTACAATATTGGCTCAGAGACTTCCAGGAGGTGTTAAATAAGTCAGAGTCCAATTGCGAAAGTGACGCAAACTCACAGTTGTTGGAATTCTAGCTTGTGTCTAAATGAAAACGCGACTTTTTCCGGTCTCTATTTATAGACTAACGTTTTCTGATTAAGAAACTTTTAAACATTTTTCGTTTCTGTATTAGATAGTCATTGATACTGTTGTTCAGTGCAATGTTAACGTCACCTAGTAATACAGCATATAAAACCAAAATTTAAACTGTACGAAATTGATTTTTTGAGGTTCGGGCTCCGCTCTCGAAAAAATTTTCTGTGTGCTGCGCTGATGACTGATTTAGTTCCTGGATAACAATGCTGTGGTGAACAGAGTTGTTATTCTCAAGAAGGAAGCAAATAAACACGACTTAGTTGTTAGGTAAGATAGAAGTGAGGTAAGGTGCGCGAACCGCAGAGACAGATAGAGTCGTTGCGCAGGCGACAGCAGTGCAGCAGTGTTTTGTGAGATGTTGGAGTGTAGAAAGCTGTGGCTATGACTGAGCTCTGTAGCGCGGGCTGGCCGAGTAGATATGTCACGGCTGAGTAACTGTTCCACAGCTGGAGTGCGGTCTACTTCCTGCTTGCCGCTCGCAGGCCTGCCACAACACACTGCTCTCAGCTTCCCTCACTTAATTTACATTGGTATTTAACACTTTCCTGTTTGAAGTGGAAACTAAAAGCCAAACATGTCTACTTTATCAAATTTAAAGGAAAACAAACAAAAAAACTGATATGCTGGAATACAAATGAAAATGATATTAATATTTGTAATTTGAACTGTCAAACTATTATTATTAATACGATACACTAAATTCTGCATTACATTCATTTTTAACGAGAAAAATTGTCATATAAATTTAAAACAAATATTATAACATGTCTGGCTTTAAAAGTTGTTAACTCGCCAAAGGCAGCATTTCGTAACATTAAAAACATTAATAAAAACACGCATCTTCCCAGTGAAAACTGAAACCCGATCTTGACCTAAACGGCTTTTTTAGCAGTTCCAGCCCAACGGTCCAAATATTAATTTAGCTGGATTTTTTCATACAGGTATTCTTGTTCTATAGAAATAAATGATGACGTAGAATAAAAACAAACACGAAAAATAATAGAGAACCTGTCAAGGCGTGTGTGTATATGTATATATATATATATATATATATATATATATATATATATATATATATATATATATATATATATATATATATATATATATATATATATATATATATATATATATATATATATATATATATATATATATATATATATATATATATATATATATATATATATATATTCCAACAAAGGCAATGAGTAAAATGTCTCTAGCAGCAACGAAATTAGAACATGTACTTCAACTAAACTGAATTAGAGTCACGAACTTATTCCCTCCAAATAAATATTTATTTGATCAAATATTAATATTCATTATGTTTAAAATAGTAAACATGTAGGTTGAACACATCTTATTAAAATGGCGAAGTGTATTATGTTTACTCCTCGCCGATAATATTTGAACAAGATATATGTTTCGTTGAAAATATTGTTTTTGCGTTTATATCCCACTGTAAATTATAAACGGAAAGGTGTGTACATGTTGATTGATAAGTCTTGCGATCCAAATTCCGGTAAGCGCAAAAAAATACTCTTCAGCAACAAAATTTTCTCTCAGTATCTTAAATGTGCAATTTAAATAATTTACGTATTTTTTCATTAAGGAAATGTTCAGAATCTAAGCATTTTTATAGGAAAGTGCTAGTAATGTTTGCTTTTGCAACCGTCTCGCTGAGTAATTCCTTTGTATAAAATGTATATAGTTATGAAGGAAAAATGTCATTAACATAATAAATAATGTCAGCAACAACGTCTGAGCACTTCCACAATAAAAATTGTTTTTTCGCATTTAAAAGTAACCGAATATGTGTACGTAAATTTACTTGTTTTATCATCTTGACCGACAGTCGTCACGGAGTTGAAGGTTTTCAGATGTTGACCCTAACAGACCGTGCGTTTGCGGGTATTGTTTCAGGCACAATGTTTATGTGTTTGCATATATAGTTTACGAGTGTCTCTGCTGAACTCCAGGAGTCAAAGGTGGCGTAAACAATGCTTCCACTGTGTATACTCTCCGTATTGTTCGCTATTGTATCTCCGCGGTCAGCAGGACTCCTGTTGTGACCTTGACATACCGTCAAACGACTGCCTCCCGCGAGGGCAAATGTCAGCAAGCGTTTACTGAACGTGCGTAGGACAAGTAAGCCAAGCGAGATTGAAGACGGACAGCGGATCCTTAAGTTACACACAATTCTCCACGGTGTCAGGTGGTACAGTTTCATTTACAAACAGCTCAGTGTATGACGTTCCTGAAAACATAATCCATAGACGCTTGAACGAGTACACATCGTTTGTCCTAAAATCGTTTATCCAAACCGTAGGACAAACGCCTTTAAGACAAACTATACTAGGACAAATAATTTGAAGGACAAATTACATTAGGACAAAATAAATTAGGACAAACGACTTTAAGACAAATTATTTTTAGGACAAATGATTTTTGGACAGACGACCTTAGGGCAAACGAAATTAGGACTAACGATTTTAGGACAAACGTATTTAGGACAAACATATTTTACGATAAACGACTTTAGGACTAACGAAGTCCGAGTTAAGAAACTGTAAGGGATGGGTTTAGGACAAACGATTTTAGGACAAATACCTTTAGGACAAACATATTTTAGGATAAACGACTTTAGGACAAACGAAGTGCGAGTTAAGAAACGGTAAGGAATGGGTTTAGGACAAACGAAATTAGAACAAACGCTGCGCCCACGCTTGAACTCTATTATTGTGGTTTTCATAGTCGTTTGTAATGTATTTCCGTATATTATACAAGGTGGCCAGAAACGGCCGGATAATAAGCACACAAGGCGAATTCTGGGCTGAATTGAAGACGAAAATGTAAGTGGCAAAATATTGTACGACAATTGACGTGCACAATGTTGGCAACACCTACACGAAGAGCGCCCCTCTTGCGCTCCACGTACAGGTATTATTTTATGTTTGTCGTCAAGTAAACATATATTCATGTTTGGACTGCTTGGGATATGAACCTGCACCCATAATATGTCCATTTATGATTAGCCCAGCGCCTTCCAGTATGTGGCAAATAATTAGAGTCCGGAAATATTCGCGAGTACACTGACCTGCAAGCTAGTCTGCATGAATATTTGTGAACTAAAGCAGACAGCAGATGCTCATTAGCTGCGTACTGTTAAAGTGATATATGCCTGTATTAGTTACATTTACATTATTGGCTCAGAGACTTCCAGAAGGTACCAAATAAGTCAAAGGCCAATTGCGAAAGTGACGCAAACATACAGTTGTTGGAATTCTAGCTTGCGCCTAAAAGAAAACGCGAATTTTTCAGGTCTCTACAAATAAGACAAGCATCAATTTCACATATAACTAGGGACCCCTGTTTTCCGCTATATTAATTTTGCACCAGTTCGTTTCAGTGCCTTACGTGCACATCTGCAATTCTGCTTCAATGGTTATTGGCAGCGTGTCTGTGTGAAGAGCCGTATCTCATTTGACTTAGTCGATTCCTGCAACGCCAAACGTTCGTGATTAGCAGGTAGAATTCCAAGGCTAGTGAGAGTTAAAATATCCAATCATTGACCACGAAGCAGAACTGCAGATGTGCACGTAAGGCATCGAAACAAAGTGGGGAAAAATCATTTTCGCGAAAAAACAGGGTCCCTACATATGACACAAGTTTACAGTGGTTTGAATTCTAGCCTGTGCCCGAAAGAATACGCGAATTGTTCTGGTCTCTAGTTATGTGCATAGAGACGGTGAAAATTTAGAGGAAACGTTTTTGCCACCGTGTTATGCACAATTTAACGGCCTGTGCGTTGTACGAATGCATGATGGTTATGTAGTTATTTAAAGAATCACATATATACAGATTGTCCGTATACAAACGCAAAAGAAACACACCACGCGAATCCTGGGCTAAATTGGAGACGAAAACGCCAGTGGCAAAATGTAGTACGATGCCATTTTACATGTACAATGTGGCAACATAGCACTGTAGTTAGTCCGCTCTTGCTCTCCACAGATATATTATATCTTACTACAACTGTCGTAACCTGTATATTATGGGCGCAGGTTAAAATACCGAGCAGTCGAAACATGAAACTACGTTAACTTGACGTAACATAGATGAAATAATACCTGGTGGTGGAGCGCAAGAGGAGACTATATCTCCGAGCAGAGTTGCCACATTGCACAGTTAAAATATCGTACAATATTTTGCCACTTACATTTTCGTCCCCAATTTAGCCCGGGATTATCGTGGGGAGCTTACAAAACGGTTGTTTCTGAACATCCTGAGAAGTAGCGGTGCATCAGAGTTAGGTTAATTCTACCACAAGTTAGAAAGATCAATGTTATAAGTTTGTCACAGGGAAAATTTCTGCCACTTGAGCGCTGCTATTGGTAGTGCACCAAAGTGACCAATCACAGAGCTTTCCTGAATTTTAAGTTACATTAAGTTGATAATTTAAAACACAAAATCTGATTCTTTCCACCATAAAAATAAATTTCATGTCTTCTATCATTTCCAAGTTTATTTAAACTTTATTAAACAACGGTTTCGTAATCATCTGGTGTAATAGCGATTGAAGCAGAAATAGTGGCAGAAATTTTCTCTATTCCAAACTCTCCCATAAGAAAACTAATTTTCTTTCTGACCTGTAGTAGAATTAACGTTAATCAGAGTTATCACTGGGCCAGTCAGATGGGGACACGCCAATAACAAAAGAAGATCGTCACACATGGACGTGTTACCTATACTGAAGCATAGCGAGCAAGTCAACTTGCAAGACGTGGTGGCCATGGTCACTCATCAGGGACGGTCTCTACGCCACAGCCAAGTGTCTGTGTACACAAGGACAGGGATAAAATACAGTCGAGTGTGGGCGAAGCTGTGGTTCAGCACCGTGGTGTTTGCGAAGTGGACAGCCGTCCGCCTCCGAGAACTACGAAGGGTACTTCTCTCCAACTGACGAGGTCTTCAACCTACACGTTGGCGATTGTCTCTTGTCTGCGCTTTCAAATAGCTCTGCAGCTGCGCCGTCATTGCTTGAACGTTTCTGTGACTGGTATTCTCCGGCTCGGATATCTGTTTAGCTAATTCAGAAAACACAAACAGTATTGTAAGCGGCGGTGATATTGGACACTTCGGGTGAGTTTTGGGATACTACAAAGATTATTTTTCGCATATATGGTATCGCTGAAATAAAAAATTTACTTGCGATAAATCCCGAATGGTACATAGCCACATGACATTGGCCTAATATTTACTCGTATTTACAAATTATATAAAATAAATGAAAATATCATATAAGTGTCTTAGTCACCCCATGGGTCCAAAGTAACCTCGCTTACTATGACTTAATTGTATAATGTTCTTATCGACTGTAAAACAGACAAACAGGCTTCTTAATGAAAATACTGGACAGAGAAAATTATCCTCTTTATTAACTATAAACTAATAGCTTTTCTATAAAACAGTTTTGTAATATTTACATGGAAATACACGTAAAATATTATGATATAATGTGAATGATTCTTGCTGTGGGAGTGAACAGTTTTGAGTAGAGTCGTCATTGTCGAAACATTACTAAAATTACTAGTTTTTTTCCTGAGACATGAAATGCAATATGTAGAAATACGTCTCGACGTAACAGCGTCCCCTGTTTCACTCTTTTTTGCTAACGTTTGTTAAAACATTAGAAAGTAATATCAGCTTGGCTTCTATTCGGCGAACATGCAAGTATGGCAAATAGCGACGAAAAGAAAAAAAAACAATGCGTTGAAGTGATATGCCTACTTTTAAACATTGAACGTGCGTGACGGAACGAAATATTTCACCACATCCACCTGTACGTATAATGTTCGTAATTGTGAAGTGGTCACGTGCATCAAAGAAGTTCCCGTTGTGAAATATTGAATAAGAACCACGGAAGACGTCACGTAACGCCTAATCACGGTGATGCACGTAACAATGGCAGTTACATGACCGCTTGTTTTCCTCCCGAAGATAGCCCGTTGCATGGTCACACAATAGCTTCCGCTAAAACAGTCTATTGCAAGGACATTCGTGTGATTTCTTCAGAATCGCGTTTCTTTTACACGCATATTTTCTTCTGTCTAGCACTGGTTTCTGAAATCAAGTGCTATTTTGCAAAATCAAGCACTCTGTGATGTCACCATAGCCTGGCCAACTTAACAACTCAGTTTTTAATATACTTTTCTGCAAGAAGATACTTACAACGAACACATTCGTGTACATCTATTTCACCAACCTTCTTCGAAACTGCTACACATATACACACACATTTGATACCATTAATGGAATGGAATGTTCATTTTAATCATGTAAAAATACATAGGATAACTATATTATTTTTATAACTACTCAATTGAATGTTACTAAAACTTACTTTTTAAAGTGAGCATTAGTATAACTAATTTTCATTCATTTGCACTGAAATATTTGTTTATAATAAATATTATTTTATGGTTGCATCCGTAAAATTATAAGTTTTCCTCTGTATTCAAACCAACACTTTACTCTGTTTGGAAAATTAAATAATATATAATAATAGTCTAACAGGTTATCGTTAGAAATTTAAAATGCCAGTAAAAATAATTACAAAACTGAGAGTAATTTATTCCCGTAACACTTCCGCTTTCAACATCGTAGTGAAATTGTATTGCATAAATAATATTTTATTTATTTTGTAGTTCAATGGAATCGCAAACATTTCTACACGGGCATTATGTATGGTTGCTCTTTCAGTATTGCTATTTTTATTTACATTGAATAAAATCAATATGGGAAGAAATAAGTTATTTATTGTGTCTGGAAAGGAGCGGACTTTCAATTAATAACGGAATGAAGATTATTTTGAACCAAACTTAAAGCTTAA
The DNA here is from genome assembly GCA_003012365.1 of Medauroidea extradentata. Lineage (NCBI taxonomy): Eukaryota > Metazoa > Arthropoda > Insecta > Phasmatodea > Phasmatidae > Medauroidea > Medauroidea extradentata. The sequence goes on along the minus strand of PNEQ01116016.1, from coordinate 81,062 downwards.
TCAATATTTTTTTCAATGTCCATTCGCTAATTTTATGAATAAATGGGCATTAATTGAGTGCATTTAAAGCAATTTTGCGTAAACGGACTCTTAGTATGGACAAAATTTGGTAGTTTCCAAACGGAAGGCGCTGTAAAGTAGAAAGCTCGAGCAATTTTGTGCAATACATCACTTAAAAGCAATGTGCATACTTATATTAAAATATTAAAATTATTGTGAAGAAAATATTGAAGATTTCGAAATTCGCGATGAATACAATTGGATCCGTTTTTAAAGAAATTATTTGAGTTTTCAGTTTTCAATCGGAAAGTTAGTTTAACGATATATATATATATATATATATATATATATATATATATATATATATATATATATAAAGTAATTATTAATTCACTATTTTTTCTTCTTATATTGTACTGACATCCAGTTTTGAGCTATGTTTTAAGTTTAGAGCCTCTAGCTCATCGGGAAGTTAGTTTAAAATTGAATACAAAATTTGTACCGAACATAGAAACAGACAAGCGAGCGAGTTTAAAAAATCGTGGTAAGAGAGAGTAAAGTTGAACAGTTTCGTAGAGTGTGACTGACCGCCTTCCTAGAGATATACTGCCTGCAGATATATGGTGATATATGGTGGTACTTGGCTAACACAGCCGCCAACATTGACGCCCAAACTGATCAACACCTGAGATCTCAGACCCCGAGCAAGGCGACCCACATCCAGTGTGATGGTGGCACCTGTAGCATCTCCCCTTCCCCCATCATTCTTTGACACTCTCCATGGGCCGTGGTGGTCAACATGTTTTCCAGATTTATTTTTAAATTTTGCCACGTCAGCGCTTACAACTTGACTTGATTAACAGGACGAAATACTTTTCTCATTTTTTTTTTTTGGATTGCTAAAACAACGACTTCAAACAATGTTATTTAGTAAATTCTCCAAGAAAAATAAATTAAGAAATGTTATTGGTGTTGGATCTAAAGTGTCCACTGAGTCATGATACACACCGTATAGTAGTAAAGAAAGGATGATTTAAAAATCATGATTAAAATTGTACAATCAATTCATAACGGCAATAGGGATATGCCAGCTTAATAAAGAATGAGGTGTAATGTGATCCGTATAAAATGTTAGCTAGACACAACCCACCATCCGACTCATTCCATGCATATATCTCGCTATTTTAATTGAACTAGACATTGCAGACAGCAGGAAAAAAAAACTGAAACAATTCTAACCGAAAAGCAAAACGGAAATAAAGGAGAGGAAAAGGACGAACGAAAGCCAACCGACGCCCGATAATCTGTTCGTTCCTCAACTCTACAGAATAAATCCGCGTGGAGATCGTGACAGTGTTATATCATAGGCATAGCCGGGTAGATAGAATTAAAGCGAGTAGAATCCGGTTCTCAGAGCAACATCTCTAGTAATTCTATCGCAGATGATTGGCCGATGAACGGAATATCTTTGGGGCAAATAGCAAATGCTCAGAGATGTATCAGTATGTCAGGAATTCAGAAGAAAAATAATTTTTGAAATCTAACATTTATTGCTGTAAATCAAATCAGGCAAGGACTTCACATATTTCAACCTAAACTTTAATGCATACACATGACCAGTTCATCAAGGAATCGAATACGTAACCTAAATTCACTGATCGACAGCGCAATCAACCAAGCAAGGTGGCTTAGTGGTAACGCACTAGATTTGTATTCCAGAGCACTTGGATTAAATTTCCGATCCAGTCATCTCGAATTTTTTCCATGGCTTACCGTTTAAACAAGTCATGACAGATTTCCTCCCCAGCCATGATTATTCGAGACATTGTTTCCGTCTCTAATGGCCTCGCAGTTAAAGAGTTGTTAAGCCTTACGTATAGGCAGTTTACGGCAAAGTGATGCCTTAGGTATTTTTTGTGTCAGCCAGTTAGGCCTAGTACCTTCACACTTTTTGTTTACATGAACATTGCAGTGTAAGTAACAGAGTGTATACATTTCACTGGACTTAAAACTTAACGTCTGTGTTGTAACTAAACTGGAAAGTAACTGGTACATTCTAATACAAGACACCGGAATTTTAGTGAGATTAAAGAGGATTCCGTGCAATTTTAACTTACTGAAAGTGCCAACTGGAGCATGACCTTTGTTTCTGCAACTTTTTGTCAGCGTAATTAGCTTCAAAGCGAATTCCGCAAACGTTGCGTGGCTACATCAGTTGTACCACCACGAACACAGTACACTTGTAATTCGACAGCAACATGGTGTCAGTGCCTTCGCAAGGCCCGTGTTGTAAGGCCCGTGTTGGAAGACATCCAGTCTCACGGGACAAGAGAGCGCTGGTTGTAAGGGCGAGATTGTCGCTGCAGCGTGAGTATCAGTATGACCTCGATTGCGAGGCCGTCACTTTCACCTCGCCAAGGAGATCCGCTCTCCGAGTCATGCCGTGTCGTGTCGTCGAAGACTTGCGGGATCTTCTTCCACCTGGTCGCAGACTGTATACCACAGTGCAGATGTGCAGCACGCCAGCCTGTGGTGACCACAAAGAAACATTAGACAAAATTAGAGGGACACCACGGCCAAGTACCGCAAAAAAGACTTTGAAGATTGGGAGGGCTATCCCTGTCCATATTAACCATAAACCACCCCCCCTCCCCAAATGGCTTGCATCACCTAACACGACTACAATTACCCACTAGATGGAGTAAGGTAGTTTTCTTCAGTCACGTGAACACGTATGGTCGATCACTAGAATCGTGATCAAAATCTGTAATTTTATTTAGGGTTTTAAGATGGCAGGGATAAAATAAAGTAGGATCCCTACGTTAAATATTTTACTAAACTCGACATCCGAAGAAAAAAATTTACATGTTGTTTTAATTCTGGTTTTGTGCTTCTTAGTTTAAATATTTCAAACCACGTGCACTCAGTTTCGCTATGTTGTGGTTTTGGTTGTGTTTACTGTTTAAATTTTTTCTGCCGATTGGCCATTCCGTCTACTAACAGCAGCTTACCCGGCTCTGAAGTAGGGAAAGCGAGGAGTAGATAGGGAAACCACTCACGGGACTTCTTTAACGCGAGTAAACTTTACTCGGGTTAATTTTTGTAAACCTCGAGCTGAAATTTTACTCCTACCCATCTTACCATCGTGAGTACATAATTTAACTCCTTTGAGCTCGTTTTCAACCTAGAGGGTTCAATATTAGGGGTGTGGGAAGGGGAGATTTCTGAGACTATTGTGGCGACTGGCGCATTGAGCCCAAGGGGAGAGGGACATGCCTGTATTCTACAATAGTTTACTACTCACATCGCCTGCCTGTCACATGGTGATACGGTGTAACCCAGCGAGCCACTTGAGTAAGTTCCTACAATACAAATAGTATTGTTATACACAGACATTTGAAGACAAGTATGTGACAATATATACAACACAAATGCTATTGTAAATGCCGTTTTCTCTGCGCAGACAGGTAGAAGCATTACTATTGAAGCTGCGACTCGTATTTAAATTAACACTAATATTTTAACTACAAGTCTCTACACAAAGCCACAATTTATGAGATATACGTGCTCGTGGAACTTCACACATTAGGCTAAACGTCACAGTTCGACAATTTCGAAAGTTGTATTTTTCTTAAATGCTATTCCTATAGGAGAGAAATTTATGTAGTTATCAAAAGAAACGCCATTTATTCACAGCAGTCTTACTTCTAAGTTGTCGAAATCGAAATTTGCATTTTGAAAACGAAACGCAACGTTCATTTTCGATTGTGTACAGATTTTCTCTGGATATTTTCATATTACCGCTTCTTCATTTTTCCGTTATTTGAAACACTCTCCGTTTTGCATCATTTAGTCAGGATTTTCGAAACAGGCATGTGTATTCCTCGGGCAGGGCAGCCGGCTTGACTAAAAAACGAGGAGCCCATTAAAATGTAAACCATTATGAAGCTGCGTTGAGTGTTTGTCCCGCCTATTTCACAGAACACTTTTCACATCGTTACATATAGACTCATTTATATAGTTTTTATTCAGTGTATTTAAGGAAAAAAAAACAGACGTTGAATAAAGGTGTAGAGGGTAGCTAACCCGAAGACAGGAAATCACACTCGTAAACAAAAATAATTATATTCTGCGAGCCCGTAATATTCCGCTGTTCCCTATGAAATGAAGCCATTCTGTGGAGAATGGTGGCGATTCCAGGAAAAAAAACCTGTTGGCAAAAAGCAACATCTGCCAAGTTTCCCGCAAGTGTAGAACGTGCATCGACCCCACTGAGAATCGAACCCGGTTCTCCGTAGAAGCTGTTAGTGTTCTGACCACAACACTGCGGCCACTTGTGTTTTACTGTGTTCTTTCGGTTTGGCATACTTACATTTGAACCTGTTATAGGCGTTTCACGATAAGTGAGCACTTCTGAATCCTGGATTATTTTTTTTTCAGCCAGTTTTTACTTCTCTGTTGCTTTTTAAAACAAAAATATCATTCTATGTAACGACCAAAGCACCTGAGACAGGTGTTTAATTCTTTGTGACAGCATAGACGACTTTGTGCCACTAAAAATGTGCATTTAGGATGTTTCCATAAGAGATAAGTGCATACACGTGTTTACTTGAAAACTACACGCATGCGTTTGTAACTTTTCACTATAAATCCGTAAAAAAAAATTTGTGTGACTCAGTGTCACCTCGTGCTGTCAACAAGTATCCTCGGATTATGGTATGCTCAGTAATTAAAGTTCTAAACCACAATACGAACATTTCTCAATAATTATTCCAATGTTTTACACGAGACAGACTTGAAATGTGCTAATTTTATCGAGAACATGAAGTCCGAAGTGAAGGGAAACAGCTGAATCTCCGAGGTTAACAAGAAAGCAAAGTCTGGAGAGAGAGACGAAGAGATGCAGGTATAAAGTCGGGAGACGACGTATGGAACGTAACTTTGTCTTGTCTCGCACCACCAGGGCTACATTCACTCTGCTGCGCACCCGTGCCTCACTGTGAGGTTGAACAACCTCAGTCAGCCTGGATGCCGACACTTCCGTGCACATCCCTCCTCTCGTAACTCTTCAGTTCTCGTCACGCTGCCGGCACAAGAGTTCCAGCTGCAGACACTTCCGGAACACCATCTCTAGCCGCCTGACAGTACATTGCCGGTTGTTACCCTCTACCCCCTCTCCTATGCTGACCAGACACTCTTGTAAACATTCCTGAGCACAACCACAATGACACAGATTTTTAAATGTTTGTTGCAATGGGAGTTTACAATTAGAATTTATTAGTTTGTGGACGTACGCCATTGCTAATGTTTTTGCTGATCAAACCTGTGTTGAATGACAAATAACGAAAAACGAACGAGAATATATATATACGCACACAAAAATAGAAAAATAAAAAGCAATCCCAGTGGATAATGAAACTACTTGGTACGGGCTACTCAGGTTCGGCTAACTTCTGTAACATTTGAGTTAGGGACTGGAAAATTTCGCGAATTCAATGACCTAGGCTAGAATCAAATATCCTATGCGTATTCAAGCCCCGACTATTTGTCCACTAGCTGCTACTCGGTGGAACAACACACAATGAACGAATAGATGGGGCTTGAGTATTCATAGTATAATGGATGCTAGCCTACAAGTAATTGAATTCGCGAAATTTTCCAATCCCTATTTTGAGTGCATTTAAACATGAAGATTTGCTATGTTTGATTTAAAATCAGTTGACTCTTTTAGACTTAAAATTAACCTAATTTATCTACTTTGCACATCTGTAGTAAATTTTACTTAGAGTTGTGACTGAACCTGTAAAATGTATTACATAGTAATTAGAATAGTCACAATGTGGAATAGTCACTTAAAATCAAATATATGTCACACTTAAGGCAATACACCCGCCTACTGGCCGTGTGTTTGTGTAAGAGAGGTGCGGCGCCAAGGGCGATGTTGACCGGCTCATCTGGTACGGTATCGCCTCTAGTGCTAGGCACTGAAACAGCGCGCAGTGGTATTGTATATCACTTTCAGTGGTGGCCCCATCTTTATATTGCTGGTAAGTTTTAAGCAATGCCCATTGCACAGTTATAGAATGGTTTCATATGAATCCCGTGAGCAGTTTTTAAGATATATTCGGATAAAAAAGCTTTATTTATTCAGCCATTTTGAGGGGCCCTGAAATTACTTTCCTAACTGGCATGATGCTTTGAAACTACCTTTTCGTCATCGTTTATAGTGTATTTTCTTTCCTACTTTCACACAATATGTACACGTGGAATAGTTTCGTCTAAAAAAAAATACGAACACACTGCAACGTATTTTAAGCGCGTTTTTGGCGGCGCCTCTAACGCATTGTTGCTAAGAGCTGCGCAATATTATCAATTCCTCACTACAAATTTAAATTATTCCGTAACAACAAACAGTAGGAATTTACATACCTACACATACAAAATATCCTTAACTATTAAAGTAATAACAATTGTAAATAAAACAAAATTAAAAGACTTTTGAAATTTAATACGACGCAAATCAAGGTAAAAAAAATTACAAATCAAATCACAAGCTATGGATCAAAAAACTAAATTGCACGTAATACATGGAATTAAATTTGAAATTATTACAAATTTAATTAGATTAATAATTAAGTTCTTTCGCCAATAACCTGCTTGGTATATCACCACTATTTTCCCCCCCCAGAATATCGAAGGTAATTTTTTATGTTCTTCTATTCTCCAAAGTCAACTAAGGAATACATGAGTTACTGGGTTAGGCCCACATCAAGTCATTGCACCGACATCATTTTCTCGTTTACAGATATACAAGTATTCTGATTAAGTAAATGCGCTTTTATTAACTGTTTCACATAATAAATATTTTTGTGTTTTGTCAAGTACAAAAACAGTATAAGAAAATAAAATACTATATATATATATATATATATATATATATATATATATATATATATATATGGTGTAGCCACGTTCTAGTACCTCCAATAGTATTTCCTCGAGGAAAATTTTGCAATCGAATACTAACGACAAGAAAAATTATTGCAGTCTTTCCAAACGGGTACTTTCTGATTCATAGGCTAGATAAATTCGTATTCCACAAATCACTTGGATCAAAGTAGAAGCACGATTAGACCCGCCATAAATCCTGACAGCGGGTGAAAATTACTTGTCTCTTACTCTGCAAGGTGAAAGCTCCCGACACAGGAAGTGTTTCTTGCCTAAACTGATCTGCAAAACTCTTGCGTCACAACTCCGGGCTTTTAACTCTGAAATAGTGTTTCGTTTATTTACACAAATGTTTATTACGAGAAGTTAAGAAATATTACAGTTACAAACAATGCCTTTAGTACATTCAAGAAACATAAAACTTATCCTATCAGCACGTTTTAGTAAATAAAATTTTGCATTATATTTGCAAACAGAAATAAGTTTCAAAACCTGCTTTTGCTGTGGAGACTTGTAACTTCATCCGACATTCTACATTACTCATGTGCCAGATGCTTGATAATTCTAAAGTAATTCACAGGAGAATATGCTCTGGTTTTGGAGTCATTTCAAGTACAAAACGTGTACTTTTATCAATACAGACATGTGAATTATTGATGTAAGTTTGTAAGTTAAAAAACTGGTGTTTGCACGCTGTTTTCTCTAAAGGTTCCGTCTCGACAAAATTATCATTTCACTGTCATACGAGAGTTTTGAAATAAACACAGTGTTGAAGGATGGCGGCACACTGCCAGCGTACTTTCTACTATGCAGGAGAACAGAGCGTGCGAATACGTTGTGTATTATGTGATGTTAGATGCGAGGAGGGAAGAGTACAGGATAGTTAATAAGCACGGATACTAGGGGAGAGTGTCTTCCTGCCAGCAGGAGAAAGTCACGACGTGCCAATAATGTTTGTACTGTTGTACGTGGAGAAACCCTCGAGCCATTTAGAGAGCTAACTAACTGGTGCCGTATCCTTTGTCGCCCTGATACGGGACAATCGTCGATTTCTCTTCTATTCTCCCACGCTTTAAGGTCACAGAGTTCCTGACTGCACGAACACCAGAAAAACGTCTTACTTTTCTCTATCTTTAGATCCAATACAATACTCTGTGCTAATCAAAATATCACGCAATACCAAACATTTACCATTACTGTATGTGTTATGATTTTATTAATTCTAAAACCGTACTGTAGGACGCAATTCACTCAGAAGAGTGAACTGTACAACACATAACAGAGCTATATAATTAAGTATGCTATATTGTAAAGGAATTTAAAATTTATTGGCATGTTGCCACTAAACGGTGATTTACTTGAATAACTTATAATTACTAAAGTAGGTATAGCTTTCATATCCCCCTGTCCTTCGTATGATACAACATAATGTTAGTGGAGTTTAGTTTTTCTTGATTCCGATATCATGTCTCCACATTATGTCATAAAACCCAGACTGCAGAACTGGTTTATGCTGTAAAATTTTAAACTGAGATTGGATTTCAATCAGAGTTACTGTGTTACCAACGAAAGTTCAAATTTAATAACCTCAATGCACCTAAGTAAAGACGGTTAACGCGTGTCAAGCAAGTAAATGTGTTTTATTCCGATAAGGAAGGCAAAATTCATCTAATACTTGTGCTCTTTGTATAAGTAAACCTGATTACTTGGAATGCTACGATTATGTAACCTGTGGTGACACTTTCGCAATAATTTTACATTTAATTTTACTCACTTTATTTCTCTGAAACATTTTTCCTGTAAACTCATTGCAAAATACTATATGCGTAGAATTTAGTCACATATGAAAAATAAATATTGAGATAAATGTTCATCTTAAGGCCTTGTTACGGAGTTTTACAGTGATTTCGAAAATATATTTTTTATTGCTACCTAATACTCATATCGAAATTTCGCTGCACAGTTTTGACACTTATATGTTATAATTTGTAGCTGAATTTTTTTGTAGGATTATACTGAACGGTTTTTAGATTTCATTACCCAAAGTACCGCGTTTTTCGTCGTGAAAATAAGCAAAAATGAAGGAAATTATTTTTTTTGCTGGCGAATGGTACATTATTAAATAAAACGCATCCACAGTATTGTGCATCGTGTGATTGCACATTGACTCAAATTTTCTCAAAACTTTTGGTTAAGAAATATTTGAGTTATTGGCACCAGTCTGAAAAAAATTCGGGAACAAGCTCTTAAAGACGGTATTCGCCATGCATCTTTACGCAGATAAGACGCATTGTAGCCGGATGACGTAATTTTGCAGGCGCGTGCATGTCATTTTGGGGATGATCTGTGCTGTCACGAGCGGAGAAAAATAATGTGACATTCCGCACGCAGAAACAATTCGCTCTCCCCATTCTATCTATCTCTCTATCTCGCTCCGCGGGTTGACCGTCAGCTGGAACTACTCGATGCAATATGAGTGTTAAATCGTGCAATATCCCGACCTTGCGCAAGAAATTAATGCGCAAAATATTGCTAAAGACACACATTGCATGGAATAAGATGATAGAACATAATATATTTTCAAGAGAATGTTTGTACTAAATGAGAAATCCTATTCGTAGTTATATTATTGTCATGTGATCTAACCATAGCGGCATAGTAATAATAATACTTGGTGCGTAAAGAGAAAGTTAATTAATGTAATGTCGTGTGAGGTCTTCTATATCTAAGGGAACAGTGAATTATACAAAACGTTGAAGAAGCCTACCAAAGCAAAGCTGCGTGGGTTTGTCGGTAAGAGTTTCACCAATGACTAAGCGCGTAGTACAACAATGGCTTGTAGACTGCTGTAGGAATTATTGAAGCTGCTTCAGTTACGGAGGAAAATTCACCACAGTGCATGGATTTATAACAACAACGTAAGATGTTATTCAGTTTAAACCTCTCACGCATAATTTACGAGAAAAAATCTAACCAAATTATTATATTTTCTTGCACCCAAAGTCATGATGCAAAACCTTCTCTGCGGTCACAGCAAACTGAACAGATTTCTCTGTTAGAAGCTTTACCCAAGTAACTTTTTCTTTGCCAATAGCATTATCACAAAGCTAACGGCTGCTGCCTCTCTATTAACTTCTCTGCATTGTTAAATGATCTGTAAACGTATTTCTAATAAGTTTTTCGGTATTTCTCGTTATAAAGCGAAGTTTCAAATGCCTTAGATAAAACGATTCGTGGTACGAGACATATTGTTTCTACATGCATGGAAAACTAAGGAAAGTATAAGTTTAACTGCACGTAAGTTAGATCACTCTGCACGAGCAGGTAAAAAATTAACAATTTCAATAATTTTTTGTAACAGTGGGTACCAACATGTTTTACTGACTAAGTATATTGTTCATGCTACGAGTCTTAAAATACCTGGTTTTGAGCAGTATTGTACTCGCCATGTGAGATGAAATCCTACAGGCAATTGAAGTCAAGGCTCTGTTATTCACAACGGAACACAGCAATGGTTTTCACATCTCTCGGGTTACCAATAAATGCCATACGATTAAGGCTACGCTCTTTAGTTTTTCAGTGGTTTCGAACATGTTTATTTTTAACACAAACTAATACATGTATCAAAAATTCATTCTGACAGTTTTAAGACTAATATATTATTGTTTGTATATGAATTTTTCTGTTGCAGTAAACCAAACGGATATTTAGATTTTTGCCCCTGTAATATCACATATTTTGTCAAAATAAGCCAAAATTAAGCAAAATTTTTTTTTTCGCTAGTAAACGGTACATTATTTTAAAAAAATTAAAACGCTTTGGCAAACTTGTGTATCGTATGACTGTAAACAGACTCAAATTTTTTCGAAGTATTTGGTTAAAAAATATTTGACTGATTTGCAAATGTTTGAAATGAATGAAAGATCATGAAGGACGAAGCTTTGTTCCCTCGGCATTATCCTTCAACTAAAAATGAATATTGTACATTGGTTAAACCCAATGATACATTTTCGCACGTTGATGAAATAATTGTATTAACACTATATAAATTAAAATAATTTCACTTTACACCGGTTTGTGTCTCAGTGTTTTCCTTAATTTTCTGCCAGCTTGCTTGTTGGTTTGCCGCGGCAGTCAATAATAAATTCTGTGGAGTCACGGTACAGTCAGTTTAGCTTAGTTAATATTGTAAGTGTTCCAACTGACAGTGAACCAGGAAGTGGCAGTCACTAGGAACACTTTCAGTATTAATCTAGATCTCAAACCTGCAGAGTTGTCTGCTTAAGGCATGTCTTTCGACAATGAGTAACACAGGTTAACATGACTCTCCTAAGGAAACTTGAGAGAACTATAGGTTCTGCGCCGTTTAGTTTATAATTGTATACTACCAGTTGTTTTGAGACCAGCGATACATGAGATTTGCTAGTCTTTTTTTTTATAAAATGTCAAAGAAACCAGGCTACTATAAAGAAAACTACTGAATTTTACAACGTCCATAAAAAGCTCGTTTTATCCCTAACTCTTTAATATTGGTTCAGTGTTGAAATATAAATATTGATAAAAAATTAAGACAATTGAACACTGTATAACTGTCCATATTTTTAGTAACGAGTTAGTTTCTCAAATAGCTTCATGTACGATTACTTGAAAATATTTCAATAGGGACTTAGCTAATTACCTTACCTTTCGTTACGCACACAGTGTTTGAAATATTAAAGCATAGCTACTAAAAAAATCAGCAAATTTAAAATCAAATATATTATTTATCTCTCTCCATATAATTAAGACTTCATAACGCCTCGTACCAATTTAGACCAATAAAATTCACTTAATCGTAAAATATAATGTTTTTCTAGAAAGACATTGCCAGTAATTAGTCACACCCGTAGTTTATTATTCTAAATGAGTAATTTTAAAACAATATATTGTCTGAAGGTAGCCGTCTGCCCAGGCCGTTGAGCGATGTGCAGAGCTTCGACCGTTAGCAAATAATTTGAAAAATGCTCGTTCCATGTGAATGATGTGTGCTTAGGAATGACATTTAAAGAATGTCACAATTGTGTACACTCATTTCTAGTTCAGTCCTACTGATGAAAGCATATTTTCTAGAGGCCGAAAACGGCGAAAATAAGAGTTTTTGCGGTCATTATAAGGTATTTAAATCTCGACGCAGAATCTTTCAAAAGGTATAGGCATGTAAATACAGCATTGCCTTTAATAATACGTCTTAGAAAGACCGGGTCACCAATGAAAGTCTCGTACAAGCGCGTTTTCGGCAAGAAGACTGCGTGCTAGTTCAGTGACATGTGTCTAGAGGATAGCGTGAGATGTTGTGCTCGTACTGTCTGGCCCTTATCGCTTTTTCACTTCTGGGCCTGGAAGGCGCAACATACGTTCACACAGACTGCCACTCTAAGAGAATATGTCACCTGTTTTGTTGAAGTTAGCAGTTTTCTTTTGATAAATTAAGGGTACAATTAATTATCGGCAATGTCTCTTAATGGAAATATTACAATTTACGATTAGGCGCGTATTAGTGGATAAAGTTGGTACTTAGAGTGATTAGACTAAATGACACTGCGAGAGATATTTATTACCTTAAATTTTGAATTAGCTGAATTATTTCATAACTACTTCGAGTACAATGTGCATAATGAAAGGTAGTGTAACTAGCAAAGTCTCTATTAAAATATTTAGAAATAAATCTTGCTGAACTCGAATCAGGAAGAAATGAAGAAAAATGCAGCATGATTAGTAACACGGGCTCTAAACCGTGAACGGTAGACATGACAGAGGAGCGAGGTACAGAGGGCTGTGCGGGGGAGTGGAAGTATCGGCCCCATGCAAGAGGATGGACGGGACATAGCAGCACAACCAGGTGTTGTTCGGGTCGTTCACCGCGCTGCTAGCGGAGAGAGAAAGTGTACTCCGCCGTGCTGCGCCGCTTTCCAACCAGCCTTTCGTCACTGCACCGTCCCAGCTACACTGTTGCGCTTCTGCCGACCCCAGCACTCGCTGCACACGATACTACATTTACACACACAGCGGCCCAGTGCACGGGTCGACAAGTGATGGCTAGAGACATGCAAATTCGCGTTATCATTTGGTAACAGACTAAACTTCACTTTCGTATACAAAACAGAGCATAAACTGCGATTAAATTGGCCACGAACTTTTATGTGTTGTCATTTACGTGTGTTCCGTCTTTATAGATATTGGCCTCTCTACCGTGTAAGCATTCTCCGCGGCAAGTCACAACAATATCGGCCAGCGGGAGACGTCGAACGAGCCTATAGTTACTTGAAGTCTAATCAGCTTTCAGAAAATAACGCGAATTTTGCATGTCCCTAGTGATGGCCTCCTGGTCGCCTTCGTAGAAGGGGGCTCGAAATATCCCGTAAAACTGTCTTAACGTGGCTTTTTTTTTTCTAGTATATTCAGAACAACTTGTTTTAACTTTGACTTCAAATAATAATAAATGCTCACAAGTATTTAAGAAATTAGTTTTTTAAGCGCACTTATTTCTTATAAATACACTATACAATATACGTTATATTAGGTTTATTAGAATACTTTAGACATTTCCTCTATTTTGGGGATTAAAATGGCGGAAAGAGGTATCACTAGAGATAGTGAAATTTCGTGAATTCAATGACCTGCATGTTAGAATAAAATATCCTATACATACTCAAGTCCCGACCACTTGTCCACTAGCTGCTACTCAGTGGAACAGCAGACAATGAACGAATGTACAGGGCTTGAGTATGCATAGGATATTTGATTCTAACATGCAGGTGACTGAATTCGCGAAATTTCACCATCTCTAGGTATCACAGCTACCTTGCATTTTCTGGCCACGCCCCTTGGAAATGGAATTACCTATCAAGACACTAAGATTCTGTCTTTTCACTCTCATATTAAGAGTGATATGGAAACATACCCGTGGAAGGGATTGTGTTAGTCTTATTTCAAAGTTATTTTTGTGTGGCTTGCTGGAGGAGCACGAATTCAACCTTTATAGAAAGAAATCAAATAAAAACAAAATTAAAAATAAAATCTTAACATTACCGTGCTCTTATAAAAATGTTTGGTACCTTCCTGACACTTTTACCGCCATATTTACAATAAATGTCACATCACCAATGCATGATTATTATAATGCATTTGGTCAGATAGCCTTCGTGTGAGCAGCTAGGCCAACAATGTATGCCTATTCTGACATAGTGACAGCAATCCTGTCGTGCAATCTGGAGTAGAGTCTAAGTGTGTGATATGCACCAGGTGTAATCAAATGATGTCAATTATTTAATGCTCATGTTATTTTAATTTTGTTATCATTGATTTAACGCTGTATCGTTACCAGGGACATTAACTTTTTACGAAGAGAACTATGCCACAGTTAGCTTATGCCTTACATGTACATTTGCAGCTCTGCTTCATGCTTATTGGCAGCGTGCATCATGAAGTGACGTGTTTCATTAGACTGCGCCAATCAGAATACGGTTACTGCAACACCATACGTCTGTGATTTGCGGATAGAACCTCATCCAATCACTGACTATGAAGTAGATGTGCACGTAAGGAACTGAAACAAACTGGAGAAAAATTATCTTTTCAAAAAGTTCATGGCCCTAATCATTTCTCACGAACACCCACTTATTGTCATCGACCTCATCCCAATCAAACAGTAGCCACCCTATTAGAAATAGCATAAAGCTTTAATTGCCACAATGCAAACTTCTGTAATAGTCTAGCTAACTAATCGTTTTTTTTTCGCTATAGGGATAGCATTAATTCAACAAAAAAATAATATTTTTGTGAACAACTAACTGTCACAACAATCACCAGTTAGTTAACTTGAACATTTGGGGAGTTGTTCTAGATCCTGCTTTTAATGTTCGTTTTGGTGCTACTGACCAATGGCCACCAATATACGTAAGTCTGGATTCAGCATAAAAACCAATGCTTCAGAACAGTTTTACCATGTAAAAAGGACGCAGGATGTGACTTTCTTTCCTCTGACAAACTGTATTAACACCGCTTCACTATACAGAGCATTACGTAAGTCAACAACGCTGTCAAACTCGTATTGCAAAGGAAAGTTACTCGAGTAGGCAGCTGGATGATCACGAGGGCTGCAGGTGGAGATTATGTCACAAGTTAGGTAGTATAGAATTTCAATCGTTCTACTTTTACAGCGTTGTTCTTCTTTTCGTTCAGTTTGATCGCAATTTTTTGCTTCTTAAAAATAAGTTCGCGGAATTTGAAATTATAACATTTCTAGTAATGAGGGTTACTTAAGTAAGTAATTATACAAAGAGAACAGGGGTCAGATAAATTTAGCCTTCCTTATCGAAAAAAAAACACATTTACTTGCATTACACAAGTTATCCGTCTATATTTATGTGCATTGAAGTTATTAAATTTGAACTCCCATTGGCAAGACAGAAACTCTTATTGGAAGCCAACCTCAGTTTAAAATGTTACACTATTAAACAATTCTGCAGTATGGGTTCTATGATATAATTTGGTGACATGAGATCGGAATCATGAGAGAAGTACACTCCACTAACATTAAGTTTATTTTTTAAACCTTCTTTTGTGACTTATTTGATATCTGAGAGATTATTGCAATGGTGGTATATTGCACAATAAAGAATTTTCGTGAATTTACGAATAAAATTTCCTGCTGTAGTTTCGGATGTAACGTAGTCCTATAACCGCGGTGATTCTTGACACTTAAAACGTTATTGATCAGACAATGTCAGTGCATTATCTCATAATTAGTGACGTTTTTAATGATTTTATATGATGTGATAATTATAATTATACAGTTTACTATTGGTTCATTTAACTATATGTTTAATAATATATCCGTTATCTTGATTTTACTTGTATCTATTTAAACAGTGTCTTGTTTTATTTTAGGTAATTATACATTTTTCAATTGAGTGATTCGCTTTGCTGATTACACTGCTGACAGTATATAGTGACTACTTTCATTGTCCTTGTTGCCTGGTTAGCTTTCAGAATAATCAGAGCATGTTCTGCTAGTCACGATTTTTTGTCCGCTTTTGTTACAATATTTTGGTTATCTTTAACACAAATACAGTGGCTTACGTCTGTAAAATTTTTTCAGTTTATCGTACATACTCACTGCAAGAATCATTCAGTAATTTACTAGCAACTTCGTAACAGCAAAGAAAAATATTTGCTTACGAATTAAATTCAGAAATTACTATCTGGATACCATCTGGATGCTACCTGGATTACGTCTATCTAGATACAATCCAACTGGATACTATCCATCTGGATAACATTTGAATACTGTGTGATCTGTGTAGCCTGGATTCTATGTTTATGAGCCTAAGAAATAAATTATTAGAAAATCAAATAAATTTGAAGATGCTAAGGGTGTTAATTTTGTTATAATATGCTGTTGAAGGAACATGGGCTCAGAGGAATGTGGTGGTTGTGACCTGAGGTTTATGTGCGTGTTCAGGACGCACCTGACCTGAGCGAGGAGCCGTCGAACCACGTGGATGAGCCGTCGAACCACGTGGATGAGCCGCTGAACCACGTGGAGGATGCGCTGCCGACGGAGGACGGACAGCAGCACCCGGAGCAGCCCCCCGCCTCGCCCGCGGCGCCCCAGGCTGACGACCTGCCTGACGAAGACCATGTGCCCGTGCGTGTGCGCCTGCCTCTGCAGCTAGACTTCGACGACATCGCAGGGGTAAGTCTGCAACCTGGCCTTGCCCATATACATCTGGCCACTTAGTAGTAACCTCAACTGCTCTCAGCACACTTAGCTTGCAGATACGCAGCTTAGAACAATGATCCGTAGAGTTTGCTGACCTGCAGACTAACCTTCAAGAATACACGTGTACTCAAGCAGATGGCAGATGCTCATTAGTTGCTCGCTGACACAACGTTACAATATGACTGGGCCAGCATTTACGACCGTCTTTATTATTAGCTCAGTAGTCAGTAGAGGACTAATCGCGGAACCGACATATGAACCTACATTTGTTTCAATTCTTGCTTCGGCCCGACAGCAAACACGAATTTTTCAGGTGTCTAATGATACGTGTAAAAAGTTCTCTATCAAATGAATCAATGTTAAAGATAACGTTTGTTTTGAACAACCCCCCCCCCCCCCCCATAAACACATTTTTCCAAAAGAATGTTACTACAGAAAGTAATTTTAGAAATATATTCATGGTGTGATTTAACACTGCATTATATAGCTACATCCCAACTTTTAAACATAAAATTTATTAGTATTTTCAGAGTGCCGGTAGCATAGGCCTATTCTTTAAGTAATTCGCCCAAAACTTACGGTCCTTTGATGATAACATATTAAAATAGGCTATGCATGCATTAGGAAGAATATGCGCACTTTTCAGCCGTTCACTTAGGCTGTGATTTTGTAAGTAATGTTTTGCTGTGTTAGATGTGGTCCGATTGTTCAGGAGTTATTTTCTACGAAATTTTCTTCTCTCGTAGTTAAACATTCCAAAAAAAAAAAACTTCCTAGATTCACACTTTCCTTCCTTTGCTGTGGTTTTGTGTTGACCATATTTGCATTTCCAATCCAATATTATTAATTTACTTTCATTATAAACAATTATAGATGCTAGAGTAATAAACTTAACAATTTTTTCTTTCTTCTATCGTCAGTAATTCACTTTATATGTACTTCTTTCTGTTTATTAAACTTTCTATTATTCATTCAATTTTTCTCCAAAGCGTTTATTTTCTTTGTCTTTGTAAACATTTTCGAATTAATATTTTTCCTCGTGCATATCTTTACTATCTTATTCAGAAGATTAATCTTTTAGTAATATATTTTACTCGATTTAAAAAATGCCTGTATTTCAGAGGAGTTACAGTCGTTGTATTGCCCATGCTAAAACCCTGCGTGCAACTAGGCAAGATAAAATTGTTTACTGTATATTTACTATGTATTAATAGATTGTTTTCTCTTTCCTGAGCTCCAAAGTCATTATTTTCCCTCTTGTGCAATGATACTTTCGTTCAAATGATGGACTCGTCGGTGACCTACTTAGTACTTGAAGTCACGTCCCAAAGTCACGCTCCACGTCCTTTCACGTCTTTTATTCTCTTCTGTAGTTTCTCATGAGGAAATCCTTCATTTGCATTTCCACCGTAACTCTTTATTATTTGACTATCCTTGTTTCCATGCCAACAGTTATCCATGCATAGTAACATTGCTGTTTGTACATAAATTCAGCAGCCTGACATTGTCTTTGATTTATTAACCCTGGCCATGAAGTTTCATCAATGACTGTAGCTTTATTTTTAATTTCTGTCTTCGTGATTCAGGCAATTGGTTGCAAATATATGAACATATGTCCCATAATTTATTTTACATAGTTGTTTTCGTGCAGTATTTAAGTAATAATGTAAATGTATTACTTGATCATAATGACTACAAATAATAGCGTGACGAAAAAATTTTTTTTTATCAGATTTCTTTATAACTTGACTTCATTATTGTTATTAAAATTTACATTACTCTGCCGCAACCATACAATAAGAAGGGAAGCACAGCTTTTGGTTTGTAACAGAAACACATTCAAGAATTCAAAGTACCCTAATCACTAAAAACAAATTTCATTTATCTTTATCTTGGAGCCTTCTTTGGTATTTCTAGCTCATAATTGGCCAGCTTAATCACTACAGTTTTTATTAGGTTCCCTACTGGCATTAAAAGAAAATAATACACTTGGAATTAAAATATTTATGGCGGGAGAGTGTGTGTGCGTGTGTGTTTGTGTATACGTACATAGGTGCATAGCAAGTAAGATAATGCGCGTAGAGTACTACAAATCTAATCCATTTATTTTAAATGAATTATGTGCGAACTGAATGCAATGCGTTTCCGTGTTGTATCATTTATTGGATTTATTTACGCCCTTATTTACTGCTGGCACTCAGCAAGGCATTTTAGAGCCAAACAATAGCATGTCAGAATACTGCCAATTAAATATATAAAGCTGATTCGATATATTCGGGTAGACAAAAGTGACCCGGTGTGGCAGTGCCCTTGTAAGCTTACTCCATCACTGGTTGCTTGTCACAGTGTGAAATACCTTGTGTAGGATTGGATACACTGTTTGGCGTACAGCTAGTCACGGTTACTGCTCGTTTTCTCGAACAGCAGGTCTGCATCTGGGAGCTGATTGGTGGTTAATCTTTCGTAATGCTGCCAAGGCGGGAAACAATAATGTCAAAATGCACGTGGTGTTTGTATTTTTCTAATGTAAATTAGATTTGAAATAATCATTTTTTATATTATTATATATTTCAAATAAGTGTATTTCAATATTTGCAGTAAACTTACTAAAAATATGAGTTATAAACTAAGTATTTATTCACGCACACGTTAAATAGCTATGGATCGCTATCGACATATTTATTTTAATTAAAAATATATATCCGGGCTAATAACAACCGAAAAACTTCAGCGAGCATGGGAATCAGTGAAGGTTTACCATAAAAACATGAAGGGGATTGGTGCAGAGGATTTAATTTATTTTTAAAATAGTAATATTGTCCACATTCAATTTTCTTATACAATTTAAATTTCGTAATTACGAATTTAAATTTCTTTCAATTAGACTCCCTGTAACAAATTTTATAATAAAAGTACAAAAGGATAATATTAAAATTACTGTAGTTAATTCTTATAATTATTAAGGGGTTTTATACCAATAATGTCTAAAGGTAGGCTATATCGAACCAAATTATAAACGGCAATATCGTGGCGATTTAAGGATAACGAGAACGAACAATTCGTTACAAAATATCGTTTCTCCATAGACAACTACTGACAGGACAGTTATATAAGTACCTCAAGATATTAAGAAAAAACTTTCATTTTCATACTCCTTCTCATTTATTAATATATGACATAGAACACGATATGTTCTGTAGTGAGCGTTCTGAAAGTGTGAGTGAACTTATATAAGCCTCATAAATGATTCATGACTGCAGTTTCCAGTTGCAGGTATCAGTTTAGTTGTCAGGACATGTATTTCTAAGTAAGTAATCATAGCGACCACTCTAATAAGCACCATGTACAGTTCAGCTTTATTTTCATGCACCAGTGCTCTTAAACAACGTATTACGTACCTCTACAAAATTACGTTACGAGTAGCCTCCGCCAATTCCTCATATGCTACATTCGTAGCCGTGCCGTCGCGAATCAAAAGGCCGAAGTTTCCACAACTGTTTGTAAAATGAAATGCACCCAGCCCGAAAAATTAAGTCATTGTAATCGACTGTAGAGCGCATGTTTTTTTATCAAGTCCCCGAACCCTATTTAAAAACGGGCGTGGTTGCCATAATTAGGATTCCACTATACCCCTGATGTTTAAATTGCTGGTTTTTAATACGTAATTGTTTTAGAGAATAAATAAAAAATGCATTCTTGTAGAATTAATTTGATTTTTATGTTCTTAAATATTTTTGCGCTAAATTTACTTTATGGTTTAGTTAAGTTATGTAAACAGTGAGATATATCATAGTATACTATTTTTTTTCTCTCACTGTTTACGAATTGCATTTTACACGCAATGCGAATTCAGTACAAAAAATTTAAAGGCCGTAGGCCCTATACATAAAAATGTTATAGAAGACAACATTTTTCTTATACTGCAAAAAAATTGTTAACACTTGAAAACTAAAAATTTGTACATCAGTGGTGCAGTGGAATCTTGTGATCGGCAAGGGTTGGAGTGATGTGTGAGATGTTGTTTGTTACTTAGTGAATTGGTTGTGGATGATACATTGAATATAGGATGATAACCTCGTAGTGTAACTGGTAGTGCGTGAAATTCCTACAGTCATTGTGTAGTACTTGGAGTCGTTTGCGACATTGTGGGAGACAAACCCTACAGAAGAATTATTAGTTATGTTTAGTCACACGAAACAAAGAGCTATCCACTCAGTGAGTTAGTACTTTATAATGTTGTCAATACCTATAATAAGTCTAGTCTAATACAGCCAATAATTCTAGCCAGTAATTATAAAGGTTTATTTAATTTTTCTATATTTTTTACATTTTTTTTTCAAATTTTCATTTAGAGTTTTTGATTTATTAGTTCTTGAATTTTTGTAGGTATATTTGTGTAGCTTGAAAAACTATATAATGAAGTCTGTCCAGCAGCAAATTTAACTAAACTACTCGAAACTAACTTGCCACTAAACACTGTTTTGCAACGTAATTTTTTTAGTAAATATTAGTTATGTTTTTATTTTAGTTATTTTTTGCACCTAGCAGATAATTTATTTAAAATGGCACTCTTCGCTCTGCCCTGGGCAGGTGTGTATACAGTCGAGCAAACCTGAGGCTTACCCCTTACTCGCGTACCTATAACCCCTGGCACAGCTTCTCGTCTAAGTTCATGTCTTGTCTGTGTTGTATGCTTATATGTGTGGACCGTGCGATATGTAGCGGTGAAATATACTGAGCTACCAGATTTTATATTGGAGGAGCCCGTGTTCTGATTGGTCAACCAATTGACTCAGATTGCCTGGATAGAACAGCGCATTGATGGTCTTGGGAGTGAACTTTTCTCGGTTAAAGTTAAGTTTTCTTTATTCTCTGTGCTCTTCGGGATACTCATTGCCAGTATTATCGATATTTGGATTTTCCAGATAAATTATTGTAAAAAGCGTTGTTTCTTTCCGTCTTCAATGCACTGTACTTAAAGCAGCTGGTGTATGGTAGTATTTGAAGAGTATTTATCGTGGTCTTAAATTAAATTTGGGAACATTTTATAGTCTGTTCACAGAAAACTAATAAGCACCTACTTGCTTTCTATTTCAGCCAAATTTTTTGACACTTGCAATTACTAATACACATTTCAACATTTATAGAAGTAAACGTATGCTGACAGCAATAAAATAAAACATTTGAAATTATGATACTACTGACAAAGGTCGGCTACAACATACTAGGTCACGGCGTGCTGTGCAGGGCGTCACAGAGGAAGATTTTATTCAGAAATCGCTCCGCATTGCCAGCTTACGGACAGTAAGAGAGTCGATACATATTTTACGACAAGTTTCCACGTTCCATTTCCATTTGTTGTGTATATTTTAGGAGAGTTAAATGTACTATTTGGAACGTTATCAGAACAAATTATTGTTTTTAAATTATTTTGTGCAATAACTTTAGAGTGGTCGTTAGGTAGGCATCATAATTATTATCTGACCATAAATACAAGACTGAACGTCAGTTGAGTGTTTTTAACCTAGACGCAATGAGGCAAGTTGTGAGTGTGCTAGAGTCGGACGTGGTGCTTGCAGTTTCTCAGGACAAGATCACGAGAAATAGCCTGGCAGGTGGAACTTCCAAATGTGCCCGCCATATCCACGCACGGCCTACAAATACTGCAGAAACTAGGAAACTTCTCAACTTAATGTTAGGACAAGCTAGGATCCAAGCTTATATACATTCTGCTACGTTTCTAATGGTTTCACAGTTCATTAGTAGAAACCTAGAAATGTCGCGGGTTCATCGACCTGTCAGCTGGACTGCATACACGTGTATCGACTCTGTACTCAAGTACCAGTTCATTGGCTGCTGCTGCTGTAGCGAGTCGTCAGCTGTACATTTGATCAAGTATTTTCATGAGAGGTTGATAATTGTTCAGAATCCTCGAAGACGAATTTGACATATGTCGACCAAGTCGCGAAAGTAACTCACATGTAAAGACGTACAGTATCTACCATCTTCAGAAGTGAATTCACGAAATGTCCAGGTCTCTATAGGTTAGAGAATATCTGTAAATAATAAATCTGCAAGAAAACAAGATCGGGAGCTGGCTGTTCATTAAAGAATCAGTTAATGGACGATCTACTAAGACTCCATACTGCTGTATACAGTGCCAGTGGAGATTAGCTTAAAGGTAATGTCATTGGAGAAATTTCCCGGTTACTACCCATAAATAGAGACCGGTAGTTTTTCCGAAAATATTTCTGTACCAACCAGTTTGAGTGCCTGAACAGCACTTGCGAACCTACATCGTGCTCAATGATGGGTTGTTTATATCTCTCAGAGTCTTGGGTACTGTCAGCTGATCACAAACTTGTAGTCTTGTAGTAACGTTGATTGCATTCTCACAGTGATGTATATGACTCTATTACACAACGACAACCAACACAAAGGAGAGATACACAAATGAACGTGAGGCATTGAAACAAAGTGGTGCAAAAATATTGTCCCCGCATCACTCTAAATACGAAATAGTGAATATTCACTAAATCACGTCGATGGATGGAGCAGTTTACACCAATTGAATCAGTGAGAAACCATTGTGCAATCGGCAACTATTCACTGATTTCGATAAAGAGTGCCAACATTCCAAAAGTTAATTAGTGAATGTCCACAGATTTTCAAGTAATTTTTCACTGATTCAATAAGTGAAAACTGTTCTTTGAAAACAACTAGAAAAACTGTGAATATGCACTGATTCACTTGTGAGTTGTTGGCACTCTTAAAGGAAATCAGTGAATATTCGCTAATTAAATAGTGACTATTTTTACTGATTCAAATTGTTGCAACTGCTTCGTACGTCAGAGCGAATAAGTGAATATTAACTAATTCAGATTTAGAGTGCAAACTACCGGTCGCGTGCCTATCAATGGAAGTGTAAACAAGGCCCATGCATGTGTGGTATGATATTAGCGTGTGGTTGTTTGTGGACAGATGCTGGTGCAGAAGAACCAGAGGTCACGCATGAACTGCGTCGTGGAGAAGAAGCGCGCAGAGGAGATTGTCGACCACCAGCCGCGCACACTCAGGCTGCCCTTCGGCGTGAATGTGACCACAGACCCTCGCTACGAGCACGTGTCTGGCGAGAAGATGGCTATCTCCTGTGAGAGCGGCAGTGACCAGCGGTCAGTATCACCCACACTCTACACTAATATACATATATTTAACGATGTTGGACCTGTAAAAATTCAAAATGTTATATTCGTGCCAAACACTGTTCAACCTTTACACCTCAGATAACGTGTCATTTCCCCAAATAAATAAAAATTAGGTCTCATAGTTTTAGCATAATCACCTATCAAAGTCACAAAATGGCAGTTGTGGTGTAGCAAAAAAAAAAAAAAAATCTTGTAGAAACAAGATAATTCATATTGATACTTAATGATGTGAGCTACTTCAAGACACTTTTGTAAACACAAAGCGATACATTTTTTAATTTTTTTTAATTCGATGAAAATGAGTTAATTTTTGCATAACTTTTACTTTTGGCTATCACTGAAATTTTCAAAACTATCTTTTCTCAAACATGTCATAAAAGGCATTGATACACTGACATTCAGTTTCTGTAATTTTTAATTCATTACTTTATTACTTTTTTTTTATTTTGGCTACACCGCAGTGGCCATTTTGTGACTTTGATGAGTGATTACTTGGCGTTGCCGGGAGTCATTCCATAACCTCACAATCACTGTAGTGTAATTTATGTATTTAGTCACTCAACGTGACCTCGAACACCACAAGGCTTTGGAAGAGCTACACGGGCATAGGGGGTAGGAGTCGGGCAGGACCAGTTTAATGAACCATCCGAACATTCGCTGTAGTGATTTCGGAATACTCTGGAAAACACGATGGTTGGAACTGGGGATCTGACCCGGGCCTTCCCGAATACTAGGCGAGTGTTTTAATACTGCTCCACCTACTCACTTGTGAGTTAGAAACAGTTCAGACAGTCACAAAGATGATAATGAAATGAGATGAGTAGCAAATCAGTAATATATGTACCTGTTTTGTATTTTTTTTTTTAACTCAGTAGTGATCCGGAGTTAACTTTGACATCACTATTTCAAACGAGTACTGAGAAATGACCTTCATGAGGTCCAGTTCCTTAGAATGGTCAGAACTCTATTGATAACAAAATTTATGTAATTACATACAAAGTTGCCTTTTGTATACAATAAATAGTAAGTAAGTTCATACATACATGGAATTTAACTTTACGTGGGGGTGAAACGCGTCAAATGAAGGACATTTGACGTGGAACTCCGTCAGCGTCCTCCACCAGTCAATAGGTGACCCAGTATAAGACAATAGGATTAAATGCGGCAGATTGCAACGATAAAAGAACAGGAAGTGATCAGGGATATCTCGCCCGCTATGGACAACGTCAGACACGTTTACATACATGAAAGTTGGAAGCATTTCCAACGTGATCCACACCCGAATCTCTGTAGATTCAGGAGACTGGTTTGATCATTACGTTATCGTTGTTCCAACTGGCCCAGCATTGATCTCGTCCTCTTCTTCATGTTACTGATCTGTTTCATCCCAAAGTATGTACTTTACTACTTCCACAGGATGTTTCAACTGTTGCTACTCTCACAATTCTGTCTGTGTGTATGCATTTAGTACGCTTGTTTCATTCTGTTATCATTACGGAAGAATGACCAGATAACAGCGTATGGGATTAACTGAAATAAGCGTTGAATTTACTTAATTAACACTTAAATAAAACATAAAAAACTAGTACATAAAACAATCACGTAAATAGTAAAAAAAATAGTAACGACATCTTAAACGCGTCGGGATAAACAAAATAGGTAGTTCAAATTTACAAAAATGAAACAGATAAGAAACTGTAACACAACTACGTGCTGTGAACATGTGCGACAAATCTTAAATTAGGCTACATTAAATTCAGTTTTTGGTTCGATACGTCATCTTGTGGATTTAGTTTTGCTGTTTGATATTTTTAATTTCAGTGTTAATTGTAGCTTTTTAAAGTTTTATACTTGTAAAACTATTGTAAATATTTAAAACAGTACTATTTATTTTTATATAACTTAAAATATTTACGTATTTGTTGATGTGTATATATATATATATATATATATATATATATATATATATATATATATATATATGTAAAGTAATTGAAATCGATCCATTCTTTAAAGATCTACGAAGCTACAGACACACACAGATAGGTATAGGAGTAAAACTTATTATGATAACACGTCTCACGTTATTCTTACGATGCTCTTATTTTGTCGTAGTACGATATTTGGTAATAGTTTTAATTTTCTTACTAAAATCTCTGATAAAATTTAAAGTTTCAGATTAAAAAATTTGTAATGTATAATTAATATTCTATGATATATCTATGAAATTCTGACACGAATTCGAAAAATAACTCATAACTTTTGAACTACTGGACAAATTTCCAACTAACCGTTTCGGTGAAAATTGTTTCCAAGTTAAAAAAAAATAATTGAAATCGGCCTATCCGTTTGGGAGCTAAAAAGCCAGAGACAGATACATAGACAAACAGAAATATTCGTCAATCTTATAACACCTCACGTTTCTGGTCACGATTAAGAAAGGCCCGTATGTACCGCATTACACAACTGAAATTGAAACAAGGAATCTTGAAAATTTAATTCATCTTCGTAACTGTGTGCACTGTAACCTTTCAAAGAAAATAATGAGCCAGAGGCGATCTTGGAATATACCTCAACTAACGGATTTCTCAAATTTATAGTTAACTTTTAAGTCGAGACTTAAAAGCATTCCAGAAGAAAGACAAAAGAAAGCCTGAACAAGAAAGTGATTCCTGTATTGCTTATAGCAAGGATTACATAAACAATTCATGTAACAATCGAAACATTAATGCCTAGTACAAACGGGCATCTTTCTACTTTAAGAAGGTGAACACCGTCATGTTCACCTCGACTTGAAGGGAACTTCCTGTGAATGACCACAAAGCATGTTAGTGGCTCGCATACAAGCACTTGTATGCTAACTAATGAGGGGTTGACACAGCTTGTTTTCATTACCTTTATTTTATTAGCCGAATGTAAACATGCCATTTTTTTACTGTGCAAATGTTCTTGAATGAAGTGACTTTCAGAAGACGATGTATTTTGTAATAAATAATATCTGCATGAACGAACGAAGCTATTAATATTGCTAATCCTACATCATGTATCTAAATCAGGATATTATTCTCTACCAAAAGTATTTACAATATTACAATTTGTAACATATATTTTGGCACAGACACAATACCTTTGACGCTAATTACCCAAAGTACCCTAAATGCAACCCTGAACTCTTCATTCAACATATTAATAATGAACATTTTCATGTGTAAATTTTTGGAAGCATATACTAATAAATGAGTTTGGTTGGAGAGAACATCTTCCTTGTACACCACGAATGTTCACTTTCGTGTACAAGAATAATGCCCTTGTGTGTTCAACTATTATAATGGTCTGTGAGGGTTTTTCTGTAGGATATATTTCTGTGCTACAAGCTTATTTATAGTATCTGGCCACCTGCATATCATAAAGAGCAGCAACGTGATAATTCGGCGAGATCAGGCTAAATTCCAGTCTTCTTTATCCTGCTACCTCAGATATCCGTGTTACCGCAGACCGAGAAGCAAGAACATTGTTTTATCGCAGGCTTATTATTGGTTCAGAGCTTTCCATGACATATCTCAGACGGTGATCGACCCGAATAAGTAAACCAAATGAACTCGCTTGTCATCAGACCCCCTCGAGACAGTTTACAATACCAAATTTATCAACACGGAGCAACGTTTTGGTC
The DNA here is from genome assembly GCA_003012365.1 of Medauroidea extradentata. Lineage (NCBI taxonomy): Eukaryota > Metazoa > Arthropoda > Insecta > Phasmatodea > Phasmatidae > Medauroidea > Medauroidea extradentata. Next base: position 53,476 of record PNEQ01116016.1, on the reverse strand, counting down.
TGACAATAAATTAATCTTTTTGACTTTATAGTGTTTCGAATTTGTTTGAGATATTTTTCTACATTATACATGTGATATTTAAGTTTCGGTGCGAATACGTTTAGTGTAAAGTTTGATATGTGTTATACAACCACATTCAGAATCGAAAATTTTATCAAAATTTCTTACATTCATGACTTGTGGTGCTCTCAGTGCTACTTCGCAACAGCACGTTTGTAAAACATTAAGATTCGTTTGCAGTTACTTCGCAATTGAATTATAAGGTAATTGAAGGATAATGAGAGCGTTTATTTCGAAAACCATATTTAAACGTTATATGGACAACAGACCTAATCGATTGTGGTGAGGCGTTGGGAAACCAACACACTTGCGCTTGAGTATGCTGTAGTAATTTCAGGATATTGAGTAGGCACGTGTTATTCTGGAGATATTATCCAACAGGACAATGCCTCCTCCTGATTTCCCCCCCCCCCCCCAATAATTAATGCGTATTGCTCAGGTCAGGACTGCCTTTGTCATTCTTTGTCATCTCGGTCTTCAGACTTGTGTAAACATTGGGCGACCTAGGGGTGCGGCTTCACTTGCGAAAAACATTGGACTATATTACACAGTATTTAATTAGACCTCTTTACGACACAATGATGTGCCGGATCGTATCACCAATATGTCAACGCTATGGTATATGAAAACGAGTATTAGAGGCTCTTTTCAACTTTATAATTTGAATTTGCTCTTGAATGAAAAACCGTAATTTCGTTTATGTTTAACTAGTTTTTGATAGATTGTTTATATTCCCTTGTTAAGTTGCTGTCCATTCAGATAGTTAATTACTTCAGGGTGTGGCAATTAAATGGTATGAGTGTATTGAAATAAAATTTGTTTGTTTTCGATGTAACAAGTGAATTTGCCCTGAACGCCGGAGAGTCCTAGCACTGAGGGTGACACAAGTTGAGGGACTGGGGCGGGCGGAACAGCTGACTGGACTCAGGAAAGTTACATGAAAGTGACCCCGGGGCACCGTTACTCGGCGGGTATGTGGGTGTCCGAGCCTCGTCACGCCTGGCACACGCGCCCTGCTCTGTGACGAGCTGAGCCGTTACTTGGAGAGTGGGTTACTACGTGGTGCAGGGGCTTGTCCCGACGTGACTGGCCGCTCTTCTTTGTGTGCCCCTAGTCTTCCAGCGAACACGGTCTATCGCAACCTTTATTGTCTGATACACTGTCGCTATATCAAACACCTGCAATATTTGAGCATCAAGTATTCAGGAACAATACTATGATACAGTAGTACTATTCTGCCCTTAACTACTGTTTAACTTGTCAGAAAAATACTTTGTGACACATCGAAAAGGAAAATCCACTGATGTAAGAAATACTACAGCTCGACATTACACAGTTTTCAAGAAAATAATCATCCATGTAGCTGGTAAAAAAGGGTTATTAAGATTCCACTATACACCTGATGTACGTATTCTTTGTTTAAAAGCAGTAATATTTGTTTTAGAGTATAAATCAAAAATGTTTGTTTGAAGAACCTATTTAATGTACGTGTTCTTTAACATGTTTGCACTAAATTTGTTTTCTGCGTTAAATGCAATTTGTAAACAGTGGTAGAAAAAAATGGACACTAATTTTTTCCTATAATTGTTTACAAATTGCATTTACGAAGAAATGCAAATTTAGGGCAGACATTTTTAAAGATCACACACATTAAATTGGTTCTTCAAACAAACATTTCTTATTTATACTCAAAAACAAATATTACTGCTTTTAAACAAAGCATGTGTTCATCAGGTGTATAGTGTAATGTCTATCTTAAAACTTATTATTTTCTGCAGTAGCTTCGAAGACTTTTACACTGTTTAATTAGTTTATTTATACCTCAAATGCTTTATAGTGAGTCTCCCTCTTATCTGTTGATTTATTGGCTTTCCGTGTTTATTATTTTTTTCACGACCTAAATCTAAAAAAACACCATAATGGTAATATAGTTCTAGGTTTTACCTGTCAGTAGACATATAGGAAGTGAACTAGGAACTCATTGTCAACACGTATGGGGGACGGGTCACTGCATGTTGAATTTCATTAGGTGGTGCTGAGAGACAACTTTCCACTGTTTCACTTTAGGACAAAAACAATTTTCTGCATTAAGATGAGGAATAAATACTACAGGAATAAATATATGGAAAAAAAAATTATGAGATGGTGTTTTTGAGTGTTCATATTTTTTTTGCACGAAAATAGTTATCTATTCGTAGTTTTAGTGGCATGAAAGTAATTTGCATAAAAGATCCCGTATCAGTGTGGGCAGTATCGATATGAATACATAAGTCACGTGGTGGCACATATGTAGGTGCACAGATACGCAGCCGCGCCTAATATAATTTAACACGTAAATCTGCAGACTTAGTTTCGCCAATGTTGTGAGGTAGGTAGAGACGTTAAAGTAAACCCACATACAAACAATGAGGAAGGTGTATAATGAAAGGTTGACCAAGCTATGAACATAGTAGCTGGAATATATAAACGCTTAGATGGCGCAAAGACAACACAGATGCACGTGGTAGGCCTTTTTTCTTCTACAAATTAAGTGCACTTCAGATATTTTGGTCAGCACTTAACGTCTAGGTCTTTAGTTAGCGCTGGTGAAGGGTGACATGAGGTGACGTTGGGCCAGCGCTGGAATGAAGGGACAGAAAATCGGGATATCCCCGAGAAAACCCGCCGACCAGTGGCATCGTTCGGCACGATTTCCACGTACGAAAATGCGGGAACTGACCCATCCGGGAATCGAACCCGGATCGCTTTGGTGGGAGGTGAGTGATGTGCATTAACCGTGGCTCTTCTTCTACAAGAAGTACGGTGTTTAGGGAACTGCGATATGTTTTGTTATTCGGGAATGCGCACAGTCTGAGGGTCACCAGCTCACTGTTTGTTGATTACTCATTTGGGTTTTGTGTCGTCTCGTTTGTGATACTGACTATACATTTCTTGAAGTTTAGTATAAACGACATATCTCTTTATAATAAGCAACACGAGTTAGTTTTTATTTTTAATGTATTTTGTTTTAGTGAGTGTTGTCGATAGTAGCAACGAGTAACCGTTACATCGGTGATGCATGTTTTAAAAAAAGTTCATTTTCTTATCTAATTCACATTCAAGTTCTTCGGAACTGTTTATCCGTATATAGCCTAGTGTAGTGGCTGAAAATCTCATTGTTAGACGCGCTTGACAAGAGATATTCGCATCAGTTCAGAGCATTGCGCGTAGCAGCGATGGGGCATTCGTAGTGCAAGATAATGTCACTCATAATATCTTACAACTCGAGGCAATCTCAAATTTGCACGCCAAAAGAAATGTAGTAATTTTTGTACGCGTAACAAATTCAGTCAACTCTACACAAACTAAGTCAATTTTCCTTGCACAAAATCTGTGTTGTTGTCTGAAATAATGTCATGGCAAAATGACAGTTTTGTAACTTTCTTTTAGTTTTATTCAAATGACACCAGATAATATAAACAATCATGACTGACAATTGTTGGCTAAACAGATGTTAAGTAATACTTCGTCGGAATTATATATAGAAACACAACAATGCTAGACCATCATCACTGAATGTGAACAAATTGAATGGTGTTATGCAGAAGGCATCCAAGCCACAAACTTAAAGAACTGACAAATAACAAGCTCCTGAGTTATAATACATTAAAACTTCAGTAATTAAGCAACCAAAGTCAAGAAGAAGTAGGGTATTTGAAGATGAGAATATATTAATGAACAAAACAGTGATATTATTTTAGTAACAACTTTTTATGTTGTTCTTTATCAAATGTGGGATGGTCTCTTTCTGCATATAATATATTAGATTAAGACGATGGCATATGAAAATAAAAAACTATTTATTGTAGATATATTTTTGTATGTAGAAGACATGAGAGGTGTACATTTTACATTATAAGATGACAGTAGTTAACATTGGTTGGCTGACCACTTTACATTACGATTGCGTTTGTAATTATGTATCTTGTAGTTACTATTCGGAAACATTTTATCTCAAAATGTATACTTTAAGTAACTAACGTAAATGTTCCACAAATAAAAGTAATTTTATTCGTACACTAATAGATAACCCTCCTGCCTGAAAAAAAAAAGTTTTTTTTTAGTTATGGAACAAATGTAACCAATGGTGGTTATTTGAAGGCGGCTTGCATGTAAATACATATTTTTCAATTTTCACGAACCGGTGGTGATATACAAGCTGCCAACTTAGGACGTATTAAACATGACGGTCACTTAGACTGTACACATAAGTAAATATGCATGCATAGAAGACTACAAGGACACACATGTTGATCTTTTAACATGTCAGATTGTTCACTGACAGAAGTTCACATTTGTAAATACCTTACCGAAAACCGAGATTACCTTGCATCTGCGGGGTAAAATTTGCACCATAAAATAATTTTATTATCTGTCACTAGGTAAAAAAAAAGTGGCAAAAATATAATTTAAGTAGTTACAATTCAAATATTAAACCATATTGATGTAGCTCTCTATTTTTGGTTACCACAAACTGTCTTCGTAACAAATGTACTGAGTTGAGAAACGTGGCGTAAAGTTTCTTCAGCGGGTGTATTGTACAAATAAACAGATTTATAGTTCAGTAGATGCTTCCTGATATTTTAGGCAACCTACATAAATATCAACAAACTGAGAAAAAATAATAGTTGTACGTACCATAACTCAGATAAAATAAGGACAAGAACCCAGCATAGTTTTCGGTGCTGCCTGGATTGTTCCTACACCAATATGGTCTGTCGAAGAAACCATCTGTTCTGTTAACGGATAAATTAATTTTGTTTATTATACATAACAGGCTGTTAGTTGTACAGAATATGTCGTTGTAGGAGCAATCCAGAGAGTAGCGACAGCAAAAATGCATTGTTGTCCCTATTTTAATAGAATTATGGTATGTACAACAAATTTTTGTTAGTGCAAGTTGAACAGTAGTCGGTAGGATGGACGTGACTATATAATATTGGCTGAGTGTTAATGCAGTGCAAGGTGGAGATGTATACAGGACGCTGCAAAATCAAATTCCAGTATTATGGGGGAATACTCCTCAATTCTAAAGGAACCAATAATAATAATAATAATAATAATAATCGCACGAAGGGTCCAAAAACGTACCGTTACTATACTACACGTCACATGACGTACAGTGAATTGTGCGTGAGTCTGATCACGTTGCTGTTGCATGCTATACCGGACAATACCTTCCTTTCAGTTACATATGACTCGTCTGGTATGTACTAGTCAATAATAGCGGCAATGGAATTCCGCAGTAACACCGCTCGGACGTTTATTCACATAATATTTGTTGTTGTTTTATATGTGAGTATTGTTGCTCCAAAGTTATTGTCGTGCAACTCTGCAACATCCAGTATACGAGATGATGTATGTCCCGCAGACACGCGCCACCAATGGAGGCGATGCGAGGACACGGAGGGCCAGTGGTGATCCCCCTACCAGGGCCAGTCAACCTACCTCTGCAGTTCCACGGCGCCCTGCAGCAGAGACTGCGAGCCCAACAGCTGCAGGAGTTGAGGGCCCAGCAGGCACGCGCCTTGCTCCTCCAACAACACATGCAACACCAGATGCAGCAACATCAGCAACCACCTCACTTCCAGGTGCAGCAGCTGCCCTTCCCCATGGTACTGCCCGTGCCTATGCACGCCTCCGTGCAGGTCGCCGAGCCCCCACGTGACGAGCCTCGCCATCATCAGGTATGCAACCCCACATACATTCCTATACGGCATTCACGATAAACTAGGCAATTCTGATGCCCTAGTTACTTTTATTTTTCAGTTAATTCATAGTTCCCGTCCACTTATCGATAAAATCAAAGCACCCTAAGTAGCAACAATCAAAGGGAAGATATTGTGCTTACTGTCCTAGGTCTAAATAAATATTATTTTTTAATCATTTCTCTAGACGCGAGGGTTGTCAAAGTGTTCACTTCATCATGAACCACCTACACCACTTATACCTTCATTTATATTTCCGCGCGAGTGAGCACTTTAAGGGGTAGAGCGCCAAAGTTTTGAATTTTCATAATTATCGTCAAATTTTTTTTGTAACTTATCGTCGAAAATCAAGGCTGAACAATCCGTAGACTATATTTTTGTACAACTTCTTACGATATTAGATAGTCACAGACTTTTTAGATCACTGACGGCAGTTATAAAAAAAAACTTTTTCCAACTGCTGCCAGTGCTCCAAAAATAATAAAGTTTGTGACTATGTAAGCCTAATATTGTAAGGTGGTGTACAAAAATTTAATTTACGGATTGTCGAGCATTGATTTTCAATAATTAATGAGGAGAAAGTACTTTTTAACGGAAATTGTGCAAAATAAATTCCTTTGGCTCTCCATGCCCAAGAAAATATTGCATTTTAAAGATTAAAATAAATCATTACGTTGTGGCCTCTGACGCAACTTTGAAGCAAAAGCGCGCAAAAAACTGAACCAGGGAATAGTGACAACTACGCTGAGTATTTTTTTTAAGGAGCGTATAGTCTGCAAATCCTGGAACAGAATATAGTATAGGCGGTCCATGATTTGTTTTTGTAGAATATATATATTGGTCAACCCTGCAGACAACTCTCATTCGCCTAGTTGTACAATACTGTGGCGCAGCATGTGTTTACTTATGCATTCTACCTTCGCAGACCGCATATTAAGTGTTTCAATCAAAACACTCTGTTTAGCGACTCCTATTACCTGTTTCATTGTTGTACACTTTAACAAAAAAGTTCTCTACTGATGTGTGAAACATCACACTTGCATTGCCTCTCATTAAGGGCGTTGAATCCATAAAATTTCATTTTTTTTATATTTATGCCAAACACTGTTCAACTTTGCACATCAGATAACACGTCATTTCCCCGAATAAAAAAAATTAGGCCCCCATAGTTTTTGCATAATCACTCATCAAAGTCACAAAATGGCCATTGCGGTGTAGCCAAAATCAATAAAAGTAATTAACTGATAAATTCAAAATTACAGTAACTGATAGTCAGCGTATTAATGCATTTTATGTCATGGTTGACAAAAGTTAGTTTTGAAAATTTCAGTAGTAGCCAAAAGTCACATTTATGCAAAAATTTGCTCATTTTCGTCAATTTTTTTTTAAATACAAAAATTTATCGCTTCGTGTTCACAAAAGTGTCTTGAAGTAGCTCACATCATTAAGAAATATAGGCGGTTTGGGATAAAGTGAGCACTCAGAAAAGCCCTGCTAAAGTTCTACTTTCAGATAATTCGTATCTTTCCGCGCGTAACGGCTGACGCCTGGAGATATCTAACCTCTCTGGACACATCACTTGATGTTTGCGCGTGGAAGATAAAATGTACAGTCAGTATGAATCATTACAGTTTGATTAAAAAAATTACTAATTATTATATACAATACAATTACGTCGATTTCGATTGATTTTGTTTCAGTGTTGTTGAATTTAAATAGGAAAATACAGGGAACTATATTGCGAAACTTCGTTGCCAACCATACAAACAGTAAGGGGACTGTGTGTCATGTTTTATTATATGCAGTAACGGCTAGTGATATTTTTCAAAGGTTAAATTTTTAGTGCTCACTTTATTCCGAACGACCTATAATATTAATTATCTTGTTTCTGCAAGTTAATTATATTTTATTATTTTGGCTACACCGCAACCCGCCATTTTGCGACTTTGATAGGTGATTATGCTAAAACTATGGGACCTAACTTTTTTTTTATTTTGGGAAATGGCATTTTATCTTATGTGTAAAAGTTGAACAGTGTTTGACACGAATATAAAATTTTGGATTTTTACGGTTCCAACGTCCTTAAGGCTGTACTTTCAGTTAACTGAACTTTACCTGGCCCGGTTAAGTATATTAAACTATTAAAAATTTTATCAGTGTAATTTTTATGTTGTAGGCCTACTATGTAAAACTGATTTCTATATACGAAAATACTTATTCGGGGTTCTATTCAGATGTACTAAAATACTTATTACTAAAATGCATATTCCGAAACTGCCTAAGTAAGCAGCATTGACTGGCTCATAAGTTCATATTATGATTGTGCTATAAAATAGTTACGATAGTATTTAATGTTTGGGGTGGAGCACTTCGATTAATTGTTTGCTTGTTTTAAATAGCCCAATACATTACGACATTTTGTGAGCAGCTGTGTGTATTATGAGTTAGGAAATATTCCCATTACTGTTTTGATTTCGAATACTAAAGCGTACCAAGTAGCTTAATGTTAATACGTTACGAGTAGCTAGAGTTTTAACACTAGTGAATACATTCGAAGCTCGGGAAAAGATAGATTAATAGAAGTTACTACCCGGAAAAAAAAAATTTAGGTTTTCTTCCTGCTCACTTTGTAATAATGGTTCTCAACACTACACGCCATTATACACCATAGTACACGCCTTACTGTATTTTAATCAAACGACACTGAATTTATTTTCTACACTGCAATTACTATTCTAACACCTGAGAAACATAGTATGCGTACGTTCACATTCAATGTAATAAAGGATCTTTTACGTGGTTTGTCAAAGTATTTTGAACAATAACCCAAACACGTAACGCTAAGAAACACCAAACACTCATTTATAACGAAATTCTGCTGATATATCAAGAAAACTAACTAGACGCTGTCTAATTATGAATGTATTTACATTTGTCATCAATACAAAAATAGATGTTTAACATGTAACAGATTTTATCAAGGTTAACAGACAGAACGCCTACTGTAGTTCAGCAAGTGCTTTATTCCTTACAATATGATGTCTTTTGCAATTGGAAAGAGATAGGGTAGAAAACGTTATCGTTACAGAACATATTTTCAAAGGATTTACGTTATTTGCTATTATATGAATATAAAGATACAACAGTAATTCAGATACATGTTTCAGCTGATATTTTCATTTGATAAATGTTGTAACGAACAACAAATGTAATAATTTCCACTTCATGAATAATGAAAATTCAACAATTATCCATCAAAGTAGGCCTAGTATATTTCAAATTTTACTACAGAAAACAAATGCTAACTCCAAACTTTGAATGCAAGCATGTGGCAGCACATATGTATACCACAAATATCATTTCATATTGCCTAGCGTTTTTACAAAGTGTAAAATGAATCTGGGATGTCATCGATTATGAGGGCGTTAAAATGAATTAAATAATAAGTATAGTGCAAATACTTGAGAGAAGCAGAACAAAACACACACACAGATATATATATATATATATATATATATATATATATATATATATATATATATATATATATATATATATATGTGTGTGTGTGTGTGTGTGTGTGTGTGTGTGTGTGTGTGTTTGTATTTCCCGGATATTAGCACAGTAGACAATTTTTTATCCAAATTATATGGTACGATAGCACTTTGTCTTGTGCAAACATGAAAAAACCAGTTAAAAAATTTATAGGACGATTTACAGTCCAAAAACTAGCGTGAATTAAGCAGAAGTTTTCAGTAAGAACCCCTACATCTCTTCAGACGATATTATATTCAAGAACACAAATTATGTTACTATTACAATACTTGAAACCTGAAAGTGTTACTTTGCTGCAATACAGTAAACCTGTTCTTAATTCACAATTATGCAACATTGAAATTTGTAAGGGTTCACAGATAGAAAGTGCTATCGACATAGCCCTAAGTAAACATAAATAAATTGTATGAACAATATTATAAGATGATTTATGTGGAGAATTATTTATAGAGAGAGCGAGAAGGGGGGAAGGGAGAGAAATAGAGAAATGTCATATGCTTTCATATCAACACGACAGAGCAAGTAAATTATTCAATTATTTTCGAGACCTTCTAGGTGTATCACGAACGGCATCCAGAAATGATTGAAGACTTTCCTACTTGGTTGCTTCAAGTATTCAAAAAGTGTTGTATCAGAAGAAACCCAAAGACTAAGAAATAAAAAAATTTCTATTTTGAAACTATACTATCTTGAAAATTTGCAGACAGGAAAGATTTATCAAAAGCCAGCTAATATATTAAATCTGCTGTATTTAACAAAACGCAAATATTTAAATAGATAAGTCGTTCATATTATGTTAATACAGCAGAGAGAGTATCTACGTGGTAGTGTTGATTTGTAAAATCGACCTGAATAAAATATTAATTTTAATATTTTACATACATAATCTAGAACACACATGTGTGTGTTTTTCCCAGTTTGTTTTCCAGAGATATACAAAATTCATTGTTATCGTTCCGATTTCTATGTTAAAAAATTAGGTGTTGAGAGCGATATGTTTTAATTACCTACAAGAAATAAATTTTGAGCGATGTTCATTTTGGAAATTAATTATTTAGTTACCAGTTCATTACATTTTAATATTTCTTATCACTTATCCTAAGTAACACTTGGCCACATTCTTATCGACACTCAAAGATATAATACCATTAAAAACTAATACATAAAGAGTAGGCCTACATACATATTGCCACGTCATATGTATCGGCAGATATAATGGAGAAAACGATGTTCAAAACTTCAGAGGATAATTTATAATTTCAGTGTAAATAGATTCGTAGGTTTGTTGAAAGACTTAAGGCATTATCGAAATACAGGCAAGTAAGGGTGGTGATATGTTTGGTGCGAGTAACAATTTTTCTGAAATCAACAGAAATATTCCGACCAAGACCAGCGAAGTCAGACTCAATAGCTAACTAAAATATAGTTCAAACGGTGTTCTATATCCTATACGTAGCGAGTACTATGGTTTGTTTAGTAGATGTGTACGTGAAAAATAACATATACACTTAAGAGGAAGAAAGAATTTATTTTTAGGCATCTATTTTACTTTAAGAGTAGGCCTGTTAACCACGCCCTATTTCAGTTATCTTCTCACACTTATGAGACATCGGGCATTACATGCAAGGTAGTCTTAATTCCATCAAAATTAGAGTGAGTTTCCCAATGGCCGAGATGAAGGTAGCCAAGTGAACTTTACTGGCGTGCGACTGTCTAGCATAGGTACAATTACCACGTATATGTTTTGAAATATTTTTTTGATACTAACCAATAGGAAACAGACAGAAGAAGTTAGTACGTTCGTCGGAGACTGAGGAACAGTTGCAGCTACTCGTATAAATTTAGTGGAAACTGTTCTGAGATTGACCAAAATGCAACTGACGGAGAGGATGGTCACATTATTGGGAGAATGTATGACATGTGTAAACATCCGTGAACAATTTAGGGAATGTTTTAATGTTGACCATACATCTAAGACAGAGAGCACAGTGACGGTCGTGAGAGAATTGAGGACATTTGCAATTCCTTATAACCATTTACAGGAATCTGTTTCGGCGTTGACTAATTTACATTTGGCAGAAAGAATTGCAAAGGCCGTGGGAACCTTCAACAGAGTGATCGGGATCTTTTTTTTTTTTTACATTGACGTGTATAGATGCGACGGATGTGGGTGAATATAACAGTGTGTTTTAGGAACGTTTTGGTGTTGCCTGACTTGCAGTTGGGCTTGAGAAAGTTTATGATCGTAGGAGAACGTAGCAGAATTTTTGTAATCTTTTTCGGCATTGACCATGGCTGTGTTCGAATTGTCTAACTAAGGGCCCTTTAACCCTTTGAATTGTGCATTCCGGACCTGATGTAAGATATACCAATGTTCATATTTACAGAAAAGGTGCATATGCACCCTAGACTGTCACATTAGTCAAAAGCACAAGCCACTTACCATTCTCTAGACCTTGATTCAAATCCACAAAATGTATAATCCTTTATTAAGGGGACGAGGGTTTAGAGCTCAAGGGCAAGTGATCATGGGTACACTGCACTGAATGCAGACAGTTGTGGGAGACTGTAGCAGAGTAGAGTGTGCAGGATGTGTATTGGTGTTGACCACTACGGCTGAGGGAGTGTATGGTTGGTGCAGCAGGTGCAGTTCCCGGGCCACGCGGCACAGCAGCAGCAGGTGCAGGAACAACACCGCCAGATGCCACCAGCACACATGCTGCAGCAGGAGGCTCGACAAGGCCGCATGCTGCCTCCCATAGAGGTAGTGGAGCTGCGCGAGGGCACTGCCTTCCCTCAGGCAGTCGAGGTGATGGAGGTGAGAGAGGGCCGTGAAGGACCTGGACCACGTGCCTTCCAGCGCCTGCCAGTGCACGTGCCAGTACCCATGATGCACCAGCAGCCGCCCCCACAGCCTACCGCTAACGCAGAGGAGCCTCGCCCACACTGTAAGTACACACTCATCGCATACTACATACTATCCTTTCTCCAGTCCCGCGCAGAATTACACATTAACCAGTCTCAACAATCAAAATATAATATTTTACAAGTGCCTAATGACTTGTAATACTCGTTTATCGCGAGAATATTTGACTGTTTACTAGACTTCAGTGTAACATGTAATCGCTGACAGTCTTCGTTTGTTAATAGTGATTCTCAATTTGACTGGGTCACTTCTAACACTGGTACACCACAACTGAATGTTAGGGCGAGGAAAAACTTCGCGAATTCAGTGACCTGCACGTTAGAATAAACTATCCTACACATACTCAAGCGCTGACTATTAGTCAACTAGCTGCTACTCAGTGGAACAGTAGAGAATGAACGAATAGACGGGGCTTGAGGATACATAGGACAATGGATTCTGGCATGTGGGTCATTGAATTAGTGAAATTTCCTGGCCCTACTGTATGTTTGTAATTTGTTTGTAAACAGCCGTGCCGTCTATACAACCGTCTTCCGACGTGCGAAGCACGAGCCTACGAACACCCGTTTGCTGTTCGTGTATGTCAGATAAGCTGTGAGGGTATAGAATAAGGAGTATTCAATAAACAGGACAAGCCTCTCCTCAGAGGAGCATGAGGCCATTCCGAACATAATAATATCTGAAGCCGTCACTGGTATTAACTTCTAATATCATTCCTGCTCATTACAGCCAGATACCCTGTAGGTGGAGAAACTTGAGCATTCGTTGAGACAAACTCTGTGATTAGTAAATGGTACAACAGATCGTCAACAGTAAAGTCAATAAAGTCAGAACAAGAAGCTCACAAAAGTTGGGACAGGAAGAGAGGCTGACGTGGGCAATATTTAGAATCCCCCCCATAACTCGTCCGAAATGAAGACCGAAGTCAGGATGGCCGTACCGGGAATAGAACTCAAGGAATCAATAAATCTTTACTATATGAGGTTCTAAAACTCTCAAGATAACATTTAGCAAGAACATGAGTATTAAAAGTGTAACTTTAGATCTGAAAATAGCACGGAGCCATAATTGTCGCATAGTCTGCGCTTGTGTCTCTCTTTACTTAGTTATAAGGAGGAAAAGTTACTGAAACAGATTTTTTATGCGTGTTGGGGTTGGGGTATGAAGATGAATTCCAGAGCACGTTCAGCATCTCAAGATTATTTTTCGCTTCATTTGAAACAATTCCTCAGTTTTTATGAGTCACTACACTTTAAAAATGCATGGATTATTTCTGTTTCTTCTTATTTTTTTTACTAGAGGTTTTGTGATGCCAAAATTTTTTTTCGTTTATAAAATACAGATTTGCTTGTCTCATTTGTTGGTACGCGAAAGTAAGTTTCAAAGAACCAATAAAAACAAGTAAGAAATGTTTGTTGCAGTACTTAGTAACAACGTAATTTAATTCATATTTACTCTATGCTAATTGAAACAAATACTACTCTTCGTCAATAATCCATTTATAAGTTACATTTTTTTTTCTAAATACAGCCTTTAAATAGGCGAAAATCCTAAAAAATTTCGTGTTTTACGGCTTTGGTTTTTTGAATATTAATTCGTGAAAAAACCATACTACTGCTAATACTATAAGTAAAATGTTTCGTTAAGGCGGCCAAGAGAATCGGGTATATAACTTTTTTTTGTGTATTTTGGTATTAAGAAATTATTGCCTTATGCCATGGGAAAAAAACTTAATTTTTTTTTTGTTTAGCCTACGGTATATTTTTGCATATTTAATTAATGTATTAAAAAACATTGTTGTACTCTATGTTGAAAGATTGGATAGTATTTGTATTTCTGTAACAATGTCGAACAACATTTAACACATGAAAGATTATCCCTGACTAATGTTGCGTGAAACATATTTACAGGTGTCTGGGTCACGTAAAACTAATTTGAGTACATTTTCTTGACTTCTGAGTGTGTAGTTGCAATTTTTTCCTCTCTCTTTTTTAGTTTTGGAAGATATTTCGGCGTTAATTTTCAAGGTGAAATAACCGAGTTTTTAAACGTTTCCCACTACGTATTAACATTTTTACAGCGCGCTTTATCGTACCAATATGATCTCGAACTTTACATAAACTCTTTGTTGAATCTCACATATTTGAGAAAAAGAGGAAGGGGCGTTCTAAGGGAACAAGCTAGTGTGTTTAAATCTTTAAGGGTATGCGTTATTCGTTTTGAGAGTGAAAAGTACCCACATTCCACTCCTCTATATTCGATCAGGGAAATTCACATAGATCTAGACAGTATGGACATTAATTATGTCCCAGCAACCTCAATTAAGTTATGAATTAAGAATGCAACAATAAACCAGCTCCATCATTGAATTAAATATATTTTTCCACTACAGAACATTAACCCACCTAGTCTTATATAGACATAAGTAATGTATTTTTACACAACGGATGCAGCGAGATAAGTCCGTTGTCTGACCTACAGATATATACCGTGGGTTTAATGCCACAACTAGATAACTAGGTAGCTGCAGATATCTGATTGTAACACTAAAAATTGATTTTGTTATAAACACAGTTATTTGTATAAATGCAAATTTGTTTTGCAACAACACTCCTAATTAACACACTTATAAATATATACAAATCAGTAGGAACAATCATAATGGCAGTGTAGACATCTGCAGATAACTTAAACTTGGTAAAATGAAGTTACCTAGTTCTTGCACTAAGTTGACGATATGCCGCGACTGTAAACCATCCTCTATCTATTGAGTCTCTGAGATGCTCTTCTTCCTTCGTAATTTATTCTTTTTTTGATTAGTCAAGTTGCGTTTTGATTGGCTGGAGCTGCCGACCAATTCCTGCAGGCAGGCTACCAACTCTCAAACAACATTTCCTGAGTAACGACGGCGAAATTATTAAACACTAAGCATGTGCATGTGTCATTATACATTCATTTAAATCGATATTTAATGACATCACTGAATGGATTTCTCATCTGAATGTTCCACATTTATCTTCCCTTAAACTTAAATAAGTACGTCCCTCAACAAGTGTTTTAAGTTAACTGATATGAACTTACGAAAATTCAGGGGAAGATGCTAGTCCTTTAGGTTTTTTACGTTTCATTAATTGTTATTTATTATTTTTTTTTAATAAACTTAATGCTCAATACTGACTTACACAAATGTCAAACGAAAATAGTATCCCATCGTTTCTTTTCATTTATTAAAACATTACTGCTTTATAATATCTTAAGTGTTGCATCTTCACCCAAGTTTCAAAATATACTATGCTTAAAAAAACCGACAAACTCCGGCAGTCTTCGATTAGTGGGGAAATAAAAGTTTTAAAATTTAATTTTCAAAGTCGAATTACTCCCGTAATATTACGGCTACGTACAAAATGTCTTGTATATTTCCTGCTTTATTTTTCACAGGGAATCACCTGCCGGAGTTAGTCGGTGTTTTTTTTTTTTTGTGAACACCTGTACATTACGGGTAGGGTATTTTGTTTCGGTTTAGTTCCCAAATAGTTTATATCGACCTTAAACCAGCAAGGTAATGTTGATAATCGTTGTTGTGGTTGCAGATGTACAGCCCCGGTCCGTGAGGAGTGTGGACGATGTGCTGCACCGCCGAGAGAAGCGCATGCGTCGTTGTGCCTGCGACTGTGCCTGCTAAGCAGCCTTACTTCTTACACACTCCACACACACGTAGCTTGTAAGTTTCCCTCCTTGAACCGCTGGTGGCCTTCAAGTTATCTTCTGCTCCGATACGACCTTCTCGTCTCGTCACTTCCACAGTGTACATAGCAACTAGACTATTTTTTAACTAGGATATAAGACATGCATACATCACCGTCATTGTATTACTGTAGTTGTTAAATAATGTTGTAAGCACTTGTTTTATGTACTTGTTACACGTTTCCAGAGAACTGCGAGGTTAATAATTTTGTATTTTATATACGTCCTGTGAAACATTTACTTGTTATACGTTAAGAGCAAAACTAAGCGATGAAAAATGCAAATAATGTTTGTTGCCAAACACATACATGCTGTGTGTTATAAACTGTAAACCTATCCCAGCTATCGCATTGTAACAACTTGCTTGTGTAATAAAATATTTTTTATTAATTCAGTTTTTTCACTGTAGTAGCCTACACATCAATTACCAAATAACATACATTATATATTTGAGTTTTGAAAATTTATTTTAATCTATATTTTCAGTGACAAACATAACATATAAACTTATAAAATTCAGCGTTTGAATATACGTATTATTTTATACGATTATTTACAATATTCATTACGTACAGCTACTATGAGTAAAGTTACGATCAAGAAAAAATATATTTAGTAAAATTCATGAAACTGCAATGTATGCAGGGAATACTTCTTAATGTTAAAATTCTAATTAATGTTTACAAAGTGTGTACAATACCCTGCTTCACTTAACATCCCAACGTATACGTAAAGTTACAAAATTAAAAAAAAAAATCTTTTATTTAAACAAAAATATTTGTGTTGTTAAATTTGTATTGTTTATGTTAAACTTCAGAAATTTCGTATTTTGTATTTAAAGTACTTTTTGTTTAACAAACACGTTAAAGAAATATATATATGTATATGTGTGTGTATTTATACTACACGCAGACGTGAAAAATTAACTGAGCACTAAAAACTACTTCGTAAAAAATACCAAACAACTGACCTCCTATAACACTCGAAACGTACATATTAATTAATTGCTACAAATCTTACAGAAGAAATAGTGATCTCACTGACAATTAACAGAACCTTTCAAACATATTGTTGAGTCAAGTCAGAGCACGGAATCAAATTCCAAAACTGTAAAATTACTTGTCTCAAAATCATATATGTAATTGTGAAAGTTATACGTTATCCCGCCATAATAAACATATTAATTTAAAAAAATCTGCTCATACAGGTAGAGAATGCCTTAAACTCTAATTATTGAATTTTTTATGTATTTTACACAAAAATTTAAAGTTTAATTAATGCCAGCTACACTTTAAGGTACTATTACGGATTAAAGATAAATAGGCTTATAATTGAGAAAAATTAAAACATTTAGTTTCAAAATTGTTGCTGTTAACACAGCAACAGCAAAACAAAACACGTTATATAAAAACGTAATAGTAATGTTACATGACATGTTTTTAAAAAAATCATTCAAATGCCATTTGAACTTCTGGTAATGTATATGTTGAAAAGAAAAATAATAAAACATGAAAATGTACAGATATAAATTAAATTAAAGAATTTTTTTTGTTTCGTATCTCGTATCCAACAATACACAGCTCGTTCTAGATGTACTAGATCTGTTAAATACAGTACACTATCAGTCGACTGTTGGAAATTAAACAATACGTGAACATATTCAAACTGCGTGCAATTGATACTTTTGAAAATCAATTGTGTTTTTGTCGAGGAACGAAAAGATTTGTACTGAGCTGTAGAAAATAATAATAATAATAATAATAATAATAATAATAATAATAATAATAATAATAATACATATTAGCCAAGTCACACACGACAGTTTTCGCACAGATAACAACTCAATTACACTGGATATTGACAACTTAGTTACATCACAAATCTGGGACGAACACTACAGCCTGGTTGGCTTCCCACATAACATCCGCAAAAAAAAAAAAAAAAACAGCGACTGGATGTCTCAAGAGTCCAGGGTTTGACTCTCCACCCAGCCAATGGTGTAAGTCTTTAATCATTCTCATGCCACTGCCGCAGTTCACGTCTTACAGTCACGTGCAGAACGTTACGGCACGAAAAGTCGAGCACTTTAAATCCCGCCCGCGTCCAGCAACAATTAGGTGCACGTTACCAGTAACACGACGAGAGGCACAGAAAATTACATGTCAGGTAATTCACACACAAGTTTTCGCACACGTAATGGCCAACCAGAAGGGACATGCTAAATTCGCATTATTTTCTGGCAGCTGACTAGACTATAAACTGTTGTATGCTCGTTCGAGGTCTGGCGTAACCTGTACGGAGAATGTTTCTGACCAATAGTTCACAGTTCCGTGGTAGAGTGACCAACATAGCCTCTTGTAAACTGGTTACTCACATAACTGCATCACAGAGTGTCTGGTGACCAAAGAAATCACAGATTGATCTCTGGTATGTGTAGGGTAGTAAAGTCAGGTATGTAACCAAGAAGTAATGTGAACTTTGCAGGCTCTACCAACGAGATACCGTACACGATGTCGGAGCTGGCGTGGGGCTGGTCCACGATGATAGTGGTGATGGTGCAGGGCTGCCAGGACGATGCGTCCAACCATCCCTCACGAGTGCGTACACATTTATGTCTTCAAACCTTCACAACAACGTGCCATTTTATATGCTCTTCATAATCTGCACAAACACACAGAAAGTCGTCTAACGTTTTGTATTATTCATTCTGCTCCACATTAGCAACTAATTATTTCTTTTTTGCTAGTAACGTTAGGCACGTGCCAAACAAATGTATTCGTGGAAATTCCGTTCGGAAAACAATCAACTTTAACTTTAATATCTAGACTGTCACAATAAACTGAATAAATTTCAACCATCTTGGCACCTACCTGGTCGTTGGCATTCAATCGCATGGATATACTTCTCATGTTTGCGTTCATCGTCTTCAACGAACTAAAAGCGTTTCTCGAACAATCAAGGGAAAAAATTCGCATTTTCAAACTTATTTCAATGCATTTAGTACGTTTCCTTATATGTCTTATTACAGTGCAAACACTTCTCAAAAGTAATTGTGCATCATAACATTGTGTAATTTTCCATTATAATTTTACTTCTTAAAAAAAACATTTTTCAAACGAGTCTTGCTCGCACAAATGTGTCCATTGATGCTAACGTCACAGTAAACGTAAATTGCCTTTTGAAGTTTGCAAAGCACGACCTAAACCGTAAATTCTAGCGCAATCAGGAGAGATATCTGCGACATTCGTCATAGTTGTTGATAACGATTCAAAACTATCATTTATTTCGTCGAGATATATTGTGTTTCCAAATTAAAAAATAATTAAAAAATCGAATATTGCATGAAAGGGGTTCCTCTTTTTAAGCGCGTGAATTGCCAGTTTCTTTACAATGCAACACATAAAGGCACGGCCTTGGAACTGATTTTATCTATCTCCTTTCTCAAAAGTTTTATGCCTATAAATTTTTCAAATTCCTAGAACCTTGTGCTGATAAACATTTTCAAACCCTTTTTACTTGCTTTTTATTAGCTTCGCCTGTGTGTGTGTGTGTGTGTGTGTGAATGTAATGGAATTTTTCAATTAAATTTTGACCCCTTTCCAGATGTCCGAATCATTTGAAATTTTTCACACTTATTAAGAATCAATGACAGTACAATAATTTTGTAGCTATGACCTGGTATTCTCACCCATTTTGATAAAAAAAAAACTATCTGGAACATTTAAAATCAAATTTTTCACTCACGTCAAGACCTCTGAATTATTAGAAATTTTGCAAACGTATTAATAATCAAAGACAGTACAATGATTTCATAGCTCCTTACCAGGTATTCTCACCCATTATAAAAATTCGATCTGACTGCCACAGAAAAAAAATTATTTTATAAATGAAAATATTTAAAGCAATTTTGAAATAATTCATTTATTTATACTTGTTCAAAAGTGATAGAATAGAGTTCCTAGAACCATATAATGTATTCATACATCTCCACATCATCAATAAAATTTCCTAGTTTGCTCGTCACTTAAGGTATTTGCCGATCTAATTCATTCGTGAAAATTTCGTTCAGGTAACACACCACTTCACTTTTCCTACCAAGACTGTATCAGAAGACGGAATACTATTCAGATGTCTTGATACTTTTCTTCGCTATAGGCTCGTCGTAGGAGACGTACTTCCAGTGTCATAAACGTTCGTCTCACTTTTGGGTCCATCGTCCCCAATGGTAAATAGATACTCTTAAAAAATTAAAGGAAATTAATATCTACGTTTCTAAAGTTCTTCTACGAACCTTTTATATTATTTCCAACCTGCGCTAAAAAGCAAGTACAAATCCCTCTCAAAACTACTATTAAAATTTATGAAAGTCATTCCTTTTCAAACTAAATTGCACACTCATTTTTGAAAGAAATCTGTCATCATGTATTTTTGGTACAAATAAACCTATAGGTGATAATACTATAAATTATTTAAACGGCCCTTTAAAGTTCGAAAACACTGCCAGGACCATACATTTATGAAAGTCTCTGATAAATAGTTAATTATACCATATTTAAACTACCAGTTATTTACCTCAGATGTGCGGTTTTAATATCAGTTCATTAAAAAAATCAGAAGATTATCAGGTTTACCAAGCAAGTTACCAGTCTATTAACGATGAAAAGTACGTAGGAATGGCCTTTAAACCATTTCACGTGTCGTTTTCTCTCTCTCCCTCCCTCTCTCCCTCCCTCTCTCTCTTTCTCTCTCCCTCTCTCTCTCCCTCACGTCCTTCAAGCTCGTTGCACACTGAGGAGCGTCGATAATTTGTGGCGTCACTTCCTATATAGCTCTCTCCTGGGATTCGTGTTTTTTTTTTACGGTTCAACATGTAAAGGAGCGACCTTGTTTCATGTTACCTTTGTTAAACAAGTACTTCAAGTAATGAGGGGAGGGGGTCTACTGCGATTATATATACGACGTTATTGCCTGAGAGCTCAGCATCAGTCAACGAAGTCTCGACATGCAGAGGAACCACGACTGGAGTCAGCACCGAGGCCCTTTCGCTTCAGGAGAGTTGTACGATGACATTCCGAAGAAAGAATGGTATGCAACCCGGAGTGCTTCAATCGCGGGCCTCTCCTCCGCCTTTAATACGCCTCCCCATTAGTGGACATGCAGAACGTGGCGGAGATAGAAGACGAGGAGGAGGTAGAGGGCGAGGAGGTGGTGGAAGACGATAGTGGAGATGACGAGAAAGAGGTGAAGGAAGAGGAGGAAGCTGAAGAGGAGGAAGTTGAGGAGGTAAAGGATTTCATCCAGGAGATGGAGGACGGGGATTCCAAATTACGTTATCTCATCCGCCACCTCCAAATTACCAGCAACTAGTTCCTGCAGAATATGGAAAACATTTTGTCGGAAATAAGTACCTGTCCCCCACCTATCCACAGGTCCAGCCTACTTCACCACCACTGGTCAAGTTCCCTGTGCTGGTCCAGCACAAAACAGCGCTATGGTAGGAGGCCATGTACCTCCGTCCCCACCGGTACAATCCTCCACCACAGGTCCAACACCAACAACCACGGCAGGAGGCCAGGTACCTTCCTCTCAACTACACGCCAGTCCAGCCTACATGGGTCATAACGTGGGATGGTGCAACACCAACAGTCACCAACACAGGTCCATCCTCATCCACGGTTCCCGCCTATACCGCAGATCCAGCCTCCACCATAGACCCAGCCTCAACCATAGACCCAGTCTCCTCCAGAGATCCAGCTTCAACCACAGGTCCAGCCTCATCCAAAGTTCCAGCCTATATCGCAGATCCAGTCTCTACTACAGATCCAGCCTCAACCAAAGACCCAGTCTCCACCAGAGATCCAGCCTGAACCACAGGTCCAGCCTCATCCAAAGTTTCAGCCTATACCGCAGATCCAGCCTCTACTACAGATCCAGCCTCTACTACAGATCCAGCCTCAACCATAGACCCAGTCTCCACCAGAAATCCAGCCAGAACCACAGGTCCAGTCTCATCCAAATTTCCAGCTTATACCACAGATCCAGCCTCTATTACAGATCCAGCCTCAACCATAGACCCAGTCTCCACCAGTGATCCAGCCTCAACCACAGTTCCAGCCTCTACCCAGCAGGAAGTGAAATATCAACTACAGCAGCAAAATATCCAGAAAGAAAGTAAAATATTAAAATGAAGCAAAACCAACCTAGATCATTTTTGAAAATTACTTTTAATGTTTCAATTATTTTTACCGTAAATACTCAATCACAATCTCTATAATTTCAAATATTGAAATGTTTCTTGTAAACATTACATAACATTACAGTATAATCAATGAAGAAAAGAGGAATGGCGTTATACATTTCGTGAAGCATGGCTGTTCTGTATTAGGCGGTTCTTCCAGGGGCAAACTAGTGTACACGGTGAACAGTAACTACTCGACTAAATGTAAATAATAACGTATATGTACATATATTTATATATATAGAGAGAGAAAAGGAGTAAGAGAGACAGAGAATATAGTTACATATAAAAGAGGCTCTTATTTATTAAAGGTCGTAATTTCAATTGAAATTAAATTGTACTGGTAATTTACTTATTTAATTAACCCCTAAGGTCACTCAATTTACAGTATTTATACTTTTTTGTTGCGAAGTAAGCTCTAAATATATGTACTTGTACAGTAAAATGTCTCTGTGATAAATACTTTTGCCCATACAACAGTCCTAATATTTGCATGCTACTCTTTCTTTCCCTGTGTCCCTTTCCCTCTGTTTCTCTTTCTCTCTATATCGCTGTTCCATAAGTCCCATCCGTCTCTTTCAATACAAAGTTACACCACACACAATCACTATTAATTACCTTCCTGTACTTCCACTGAATATTCTCCTCTTAGACTGCAGTCGCTGATCGCCCTTGACGTCACAGTCTTTATAACTCGCCGTCACCGACGTCACATGCTACTCTACTAGCGCACTAGTCGGTTTCATAGCACTCGTTGGACTCGGAACTCGAACCACTCAAGAACTTCCAGGCTAGGGAATATTGTCCTTACATAGTTGCGAGCAATTCTTTGTTAACTTTTCTAGCGACGAAGTTAAGAATAGGCAAACTCGAACATTATGAAAGAAAATTAACTCCTTGTCATTTTAAGATTTTTAAACAAGCACAAGATCTTAAAATACAATTCATACGTCTTAATCCATATTCTTTGAATTCATTTTCTGCACATTTGCTACTTAGAGAATATTTTTTATAGTAGCAAGTACACGAGTTTCGTAATTTAAGATATGGGAGCTTATAGCTTTTTAAAAGGAAGCAAACTGTTTGTGAGACAGAAGCGTCTGAATTACAAAATACAAATCACAAATATATTAGAGAAAGAATCTTTTTTAAACAATATTTCATCTTTAATTTTTATTTTATAAAAACTGTAAAAAAACTACGATTTTTAATACTATTTTTGAGATTAATCGTTGCTATAAATTTGGAAACATAAGAACTACTTGGATATAAATTGTGTTTCAATAAAACCAATTATAGGAATACCACAACCTACTTCGAGACCTAAAATTAAAAATACCTTTTACCTGTGCAGCACCTGAAGACATTAGCGAAAGTCAGTTCCCTCAACGTCAAAGCATATTTCGTCTCCTGCTCATTTCTGTGTTATGTCGTTTTATCTTATGTTGTACCAAATTATTTGTCATTTCGTATTCATTACTTGTGTATTTATTGCTTATTTCTGACTGAATCACGCAATGCAACAGCAACAGCAACACGTCTGACTCACATTTGGGAAGACCTGCATTCGATCCTCGGCTCCAGCCATCCATATTTAGCTTTCCCATGGTTTCTCGCATTCGTTCTAGGTGATTGAATGCAGGGATGGTCCCGTAACACAAGCAATGGGAGAATCCTTACGAGTTCCTGTATTTGTGTCAAGTTGTGTGTCACCATCTTATATGACATCGTTCTCGACACAAGATGTAAAGCCCACTTGACTTACAGACAAGAAAATTTCTCTTGATGCTATTATTTGCCGCGTTTGTATATATCCTCTAGTTTCTATATTATTTACCATTTTCATAATGCTACATTTTTATACAAATGATTCTACTAGTTTGATATTTATGATTGTTCTCATTAGAAGCTAGTGTCTTATAAATACATTTACTTCATTCTCAGTCAATTAGTTTGGTAATGTAATTGGTCCAGCAATGTTCAAATATGGCACGTCACTTTTCTTCTGCTTCTAACTTCGGGACACTTCACTGTAATTCATGTTCTACTGTAGAACATTACACAGGCACGGAATATTAATATAAATGTTCGTCTTGTAAATTGCTGGAGTTAGCCGTTTTAGAGAAAATTCTTTGTAAAATTATTGTATTTTTGTAACGCCTGAAGCATATGCAGGCATTGCTACTTCTTCGCATAGCATGTAACCGAACTAATAGGCGTGTTGCAATAATATTGTTGTGACGAATTTATCATCTAAGATTTATAAAACAGAGCGTATAATAATAGATACACGTACTGTACAGCTGTTGCACATTATGGGCAAGAAAACTCCACTATTAAAATAAAACTCACAAGTTTGTGACAATGTTTAGCAATTTTTACAAAATATTTCATTCAGGTAACCCCATTGTTACTAACGACAGTAAATAATTCGCTGTGTACATACTGACACGTTTTGTAATATCACTGATAAAATATTTTGCATCACTTCATGGGTTACCTACTTTGTGTAATGCTTATGACACACTCATTGGACTAAAGCGATTTACGTTCAATTATCAGAGGGGTTACCTGTAACTTATTGAACATTGCCATAAACTTGAGGGTTTTATTTTAACAGTTCACTTACCTTGGCCACAGAATGAAACAGCTTTACAGTACTATTCACCTACTTTTATACGCTCTGTGTTTCAAATTTTAGATGATAAATCTGGTTCATCAATATTATTGCAAGTCGCCTGTTAGTTCGGTTACACACATTACAAGGAAATCGTAATGCCTGCATACGTTTCAGGCACTACAAAAATACATTAATTTTACATTCGATTTTAATGAAAACGGCTAAATCTAGCACTATTTGACAAGACGATTATTTATAGGCACTGCATAAAGCTTTCCTTCGGCCGTTTTGCAGTCATCTTTACTATTTTTAATAAGAAAACTTCCATGTAACTAAAAACCAGTGTAAACGTTTCCAACACTCTCGAAAGATAACATCTATTGCCACAATAAAACTTATTTTGTAATTAATTGCCAATTCTGCTCAATGCTCAGTTTAAAGTAAATGGCCTGTATTACTATTCAACTCCTGTTTAATTTTCTGTATTAGTGCAAGCAATACAGTGACGTGCTTCGAGGCTAGAAGCAGAAGAAAAGTGTCGTGGCCATTTGAACAACGATGGACCAATGTTATTACCAAACTAAGTCACTGAGAATTAAGTAATGTCATTAATTGACACTGTAGAAATCTTCGTTATCTAACACTCAGAAGTTTTTCTTATTATTTAAAGAAAATAATATTTTGAAGTCTATTTTCAGGGTATCATAACTTCTAAAATTTTCACATTAGGGACAAATTTAAAACACATTTTCGACATGGTTATTCGTAAGCTATCATCACACGAAATCGACACACTCCGTCCTGATTCAAGCTGTATATTATTGACTTTTTTTTTCATAAACATCGGAATTTGAATATGCTTACTTTGGCTTTTTGGTGTTCCAGTCCAGTTCTCATTCCGTTTAATACTTTTCCGCATAAGTATTTCATTTTTGTGATGACATTTATTTATACATTTTGAGTCCTGTTGTACATCTTTGCATTCAGCTAAGTAGTATATAAAGAAGTTCGAGATATTTATTTAAACCAACTCTACGATATCTTCCTTAACTTATAACAGATAACACGACAACCCTAGTTGTACTGAGACACGCTTATCTTATTACAAAAAAAATCTCGTTACTGGTTATTAACTTGATACGTCCACTGGCTCAGGAACCGAAGGGGATGTGTTGGGGGTTGTACAGGGGTACAATATACCCCCTCCTCCCTAATTTTGGTGTGGAGTACAAAATATAATTTGTGCCCCTTAAATGTGTGTTACTGAAAAACAGTTTACGACTGCGATAATAACTTATTCGGTAAGCTCTTTAATTTTAAGTGACTGTCATCATAATAGATCCTACTATCTTTGGTATAAATGTATACCCCATAGGAGAAAAGGAGGAAGCGTTGAGGCTGTTACTTCATATTCAGACCATCTCCGGCATACAGGAAAAACTACTTTCAGTGACTTTAGTGTGGTCTACCATCGTACAGATTTATGCAGTGTTTAAAAATGAATTATATTCGCCTGCCACATGTCCGATATGGATTGTATTGTTTTTTTTTCGTGACAACATTCACAAGTGCACATTTTGCCCATGTACCAAAATAAATACTTAAATAGTATACGAACTGTAACAACATGTACAGAGGTACATGTAAGAGAAATCCAGTGCCCTAAAAAAAAATTGAAAATGACTATTTTCTGACTACCCTGACTCAAAATATTATGACCGGATACAAGCGAAACTTGGATACGATACCGCACTGAACTTGTTACAAACTTCTAATCAATATAATTATATGGTCAAGTTCATCGCTTAAGTCGCGTAGCAAAATCATTTCGGTGGAAAGCTTGCTTATTGGAAAGGCAGTATTTAAAGCGTTCTTCAAGGTCGCTGTTATTTCTGATTTAGTTTTGTGCCTCCGAAGCGCATAACTGCTCCAGGAAAGGGGGAGGGGTCAATTGATGTTGGTCAAGTTTATTCTCTTTTAATTTATTTAAACACTTGGAAAAATATTCCTGTTCTTAACGGGACTGATTTTATGGCACAATAGCGTAATGCAGAGAACAGTAACGCTGACTGTTATTCATAATTAAAAATTAAACACTTAGGTTTCTCGCTGGTTACTGTCAAGGAAGTAAAATTCTAATTACTGGCGTTTGCTTTTGTTATTTTTGGAAATAAAAGAAAGGAAGAATTTCAGGCTCAACTTGATCCACCACACCACAACCGATGACTTCGAAATATATTTTCTAATATTTAGGTTTGGTAACGAGGTATAAATACTAATGAAGGATAAAATTAATGCATAACTAGACTTTCAGTGAGTGAAAAATATTTTAAAATATGTTCAGTATTAGCATTTTTTTAACGGTTGTATTTTTTTCTCAGATGTATTCGCGCACACTAGTAGGTATAACCGAATTTATGCAGTTGATGATACATTTAAATGAAACCGTATTGTGCATTAAAAAATTAAGTTGAATTATGTACAGTTCTGCGAAAATTTAAACAAAATTAGCAGACACATTCAAATTATGTTTTCAGAATAGTTAGACTGTTACGTGGCAGTAATTTCCACGCATATACAATGTCGGAGTGAACGGTTGCACGAGAGTTTTTTCTGGATTTGCTGTAAGTCCCCGTGACAGGCATACTCATATAATTATTACAAAGTAAATCGAAGCGACTACATTTAGGTGAAAATTTTACCGGTGAAAATAATTCCACGATTTTTTTAAGTGCATAGCATAAAATTATAAATAAACCTTTTAAAATGCTAAGATTTCTGTCCGCTGTATATTCCATAGTTAGGATTAAAAAGTTAAATAGAACTGTTTTGCAGATTGAATCTGAAATTTTCCGGGGGAGAGAGAGGACCCACCCCCACTTCTGGTTACACATTAAGATACAGGAAAAATTATTTTAGGACTCACCTCTCCCCCTTAAAAAATTAATCTAGATCCACGACACTTTGTACCCTCCTCCTACCATAATTTAGATATGTTCCAGTCTCCCTGTACGTACCTCACAAGATGTTAAAGGTATAGTTGAAAATGTCTAAGATATTCGATTAAGTACATCAGTTTGTTTTCTTTCGTGAATATTCACTTTTATAAACGTATCCCTTGCTCGTCACGTTTAAAGAGTTAGAATTTTTTTTGCAATGCATTTTGAAAAACTTTCAGTATATTTTTGTGCAAAAAAATATTCACAACTAAGGCTTATTTGAAACGGTCGAAAGCATGATTATCTTCTACACCTCAATACTGTAAGACAATAGTGGCATTCAATATTCCACTCGCCTACGAAACAATGTGTGAAATTCCAATCGTTTTATCGTCTCCGTAACAACCTTTAGGAAAGAGTCTTATATATATTAAGAATTCCAACAAGAAAATCTATTCTCAAGGAGTTATTGTGAAAATATGCTCGCGTGTTTGAACATACTCGTACTTCTATCGCTGCTTGCAATTGTAACCCGAAATGTTAATTTTTTTTTTCGAATGCCATAACAATTTAAAAACTGTAAGTATTTCAGTCATATGTTTCAAAATATAAAATACAACGACAAACTTGGGTTTATGTTTTTTAGTTCATTATTATAAAGTTTGTTATTGACAATTTTAACACCGCTATGCTTGGAAAAAAGTTATTTTAATGTGATATAATACAGTTTCATTTACTGGTTCTCTAAATTAAATTTGTCGAAATATATTTTCATGCAAACAATTAGAGCCTCTCTGATTTTTATATCACCTTTCACAAACTGCCGTTTATGTTTGAATTTCAATTTTTTAATTGCTTTTACTTATATATATATTTATCAGTAAGAGATCCATTTATAAAATTCCGACAATTTTCAAACCAACCTTAATTTAATTGTGAGAGTCAACAATAATTGTTGACGTTGAGTGCATAAGGCAGAAGAGAATGTCAATAAATAAAATTTGGAAGAAAGCAACAGTAAGACTAATTTCCCTTCTATAATGTGCTGAAACTCTCTGTCTCGCCAACGGTGTCCATATCATTATTTTTGCGGTATGCACAAACTACTCGTTGTAAGTCTCCGTCCTGTATTGAAACACCACTGTAACATACGTCAGTATTTAGTTTGCCAATGGTGCTGACTACATAATGGATTCTTATGGACTAGGAAAGGTAAGGTTAGCACACAACAATGTATGTCTCTGTGATACATGAAAATATCGCGGTAAAAAAATAAGTGCTCTGTTGATGGAGAGAAAGAGATGATAACTCCGCTGTTATCGTATCGACAAGATGGCGTCCTGCACACCAGAAAAGCACAAAGTACTCGTCAGAGCACGGAGCACTGTACCATCTTAATCGCTCCACACGAGAAAATCACCTTTTCACCACGACCTGACGTGCCATGTCTACCTTGGACTAGGTAAATACTACATAAGAATCGAAAAGTGATCCGATTATACACTGATATTAAATAGGAAGATTTTACACGGCATACCGATAAAACACTTTAATACACGAGTTAACTTTTTTTTCAGGGACATAATATCTGTCTGTATTTAAATGCTACTTATAAGTTAGACAATACCCTGAACAATAGACCTCAGTAAAACATTATTTTAAAAATCACTCATTTTCATGCGTGAAACATCTGTTGGAAACATTTTAATACTATAAGAGACTTAATTTGTTTGATGATAGTTACTTCCTTGTGAATGGGCGCGCGCGTCCGATACCTATGTGTGAGTTTTCCACTCTTCCCTCTTTTTGTAATTTCAATTTTACAACCGTAAAATAGTACTGAAAATTTTTAGAGATACGACGGAATTACCACAATTCGTACACAACTAAATCTATTATAATATCTAATGTTCACAAGTATAACAATCCCAGTAAAAATTGTGATATGTAAAATGAGTGAAACCGTCGGACGTTTATGCTAGAGTGGTGTTAGAACATTCTTGATCAGTTTTAAGCCTACTTTTAAGTTGTATTTTTTATACATTTATTACGTCCTGTTCGCAATGTTGTGTAACGTAAGTATTTTATATTTTGTTACTATTTACAGGCTGTGTGGTAAAACAGTAAGACAAATAATATAATATATGTAGCTTTGAGAGTTTTTCATCTGAAGTTTAGAGGTTTGGGTAAGGCAACCGAAAGTTTCATTCAGGTCAATGCGCGTTACCAGACGGTCAAAAAGTAGTTTTTTTTTTGTAGTGAAATAACGGATAATTGTTATGTTGTGTTGCAAGCAAAGTAAAATATTGGGCAGTTAAATGGAGTATAATATTAGAGGAAAGCAGAACGTATTCATAATATATTAATCGTACTGACTGTACGCAGTAGTGACGTGTATATGGAGAAACATTTCTGTAGCAACCATGAAATCATATACGTTTATGCGATTGTTCAATGAGGTTTTATTTATTCGTTTTCATCCATTCCATTATGCTTTACAGGGCTACAGAGTATAACACTGGACATGTTAAATATTAGTAGATAACATTTTAAAGAAATAACACACGGGAAAGCAGAGAAGTAGGAGGCCTACTTTTACGTAAGCACAGTAAATATCGAAAGATCTTGGAGTGCTTGGATTGTTAATGCGGACGAATTTGCACTGCATCACATTAACAACTGCAAGTACAAGTCAAGATAAAATAGCAGAGAGTTTGCACACCGCCCCGGGATGAATAAAAAGCAATGATAACTCGCTTTATTCCTGTCTTTATAGGCTTTCAGTGAGGCAGTGTACAACGAGTGTATTTCTACATTTAACCGTATTATTCATGTGATAATATGTGAACTTCTCAAACCATTTTACCCGCTTAAAGAATGTGTTCTTCACCAGCGATATCGTCTCATGATAACTATGAGGTAGCTAGTGACTTGGGGGGAGGGGGGAGAGAATCCTAATTTGATAATGGAATTCCGAAATCTCTAATAGGTGATGTAGGACTTGTAAATCCGTTAAAAGTTCCCTGCATGACTAGATCCCCAAGAGAATAATGGATAACTAGTCAATAATTATGCCTCAGGGAGTTCAGTGACGTCGCGAAAGTGCGGCTGACATAATTGTAGCAGTTTTAATGTGTAGGTATATTTTAAGGCTCGCAGCATGGACCTGCATGACAAGTTCTCAGAGACTGTATAACGAGGGTTACACCCTAAAGCTTACCCAAATTCCTGACTAAATTTCCTGTAATTTATATTCATCAGGTCATATAATATAAGGGTTACCACATTTTATGCTGTTAGAAGTTACATTCTTCGTCAGCGCATTGCGCAGTCATATGTATACATTCGCACCATTGTTGGCGTGTCTATACGCGCGTTAGATTATCTGTATTGGAAGAATTACCCCGAACAAACATAAAATACAGACAATTTATAGGAAGACTTACGTAGGACAAACTTTAAACAGTATCCACATTCTATAAAACTTCCTACAGTACGAATTACCTCCATTTAATTTATTTTTAAATCGTATTTACTCAGAACAAAATTTTTATAAACTGCATAACTCATCGTTTATTTCCACACCTTGTATTAAAAAGGAACTGTATATGTCGAAGAGGTTTAATATCTGAAGGTAAATTTATCATTCAAATAAGATTGAATAAGTATTGGTTGTTTTCCAGTCATATAGGACAACACATTGCACTATAACTAGGGAGAAAAGAGTTCACTGTCCTGTGTATAATCAAACCCCCACAATGTGACCGTTACCTGTCACTCATTAGAATTGCGTAAAATTCTAGAACAAACAAGGCATAAGACAGTGGATTCTAGCACGTGGGTCATTGAACTCGCAACAATTTCCTTTCCCCTGCGTTTTTCTGCGCCTACGTCTTACTTTCCACCTCAACCTTGTCTTCTGTAACCAATATAATTTCATTCCTGCTAACACAGACTTTGCTGAAGGTTTGGCTAAACAACCAATGTTATATTCTTTGGTCTCCGAATTTACTTTTCGATTATGAAAATAAAAATGTACAAATTGTGATTTTATATTGTTTTATGATTACGTTTCACTACAGTATAGTCATTCATTGTCAACTGAAATATTATCACCGAGTTAGTCAAACTAATTATTTACATAGGAAATGGGCTAAAATAATTATATGGAATTGCGGTAAGATATATTAAAGAAATATATTATCCAAATATTCAGCATACCGTGTAGTTGGTATACTAAGATCATCTGAAAAATCAATAATTCTATAGAAAGCCTTAACTGAAAAAAACTATTTTAAATATAATTTTAAACTATTTTACACACCGGACGGACACCCACACCACTTATCCTATAATTGGCAGTGATAAAGTTGTGAGATAGAAAATAAAAATCATTGTATCTATTGTGACAGGAATTTTATTCACTACTTTCTTTGTTATTCATCTATAACTTATTCGTCTAAAAATAGCTGTAAAAACTTTTTTAGTTTAAAACTAAACGCTACCATAATTTGTTTAAATATAATTTCATGTAAAATATATTCATTCAAAGTTATTTCATAAATAAGTTTAGTGCCACTATATCAGTAGAAAAGGTATTTAAAATTTAATTTTTTTCCATATTGCAAGTAGAAAGGCCATAGCTTGTAATTTTACAGACATTTACTTTGTACTTTGTTACAAGCACAACCATCGTAGTTTTACAAGGATTTCCTTTGTTAAAGAAAAAAATAATTTTTATAGTGTACAAATGCTATAAAATAGTGTTTCAGATGACACAGAGATGATTTTCCAAAAAGTTATAGAAACTTGGATTACAAAATTGCCATACAAATTTTCATAGTGAGAGTCATTGTAAGAGGCTGACGGGAGACCTGAACAGTCAGCTACGGAAAAAAAATGTACACAAGAATGTGTATCGGTAGAGCAATGCCGAGACATGCTTGTTTAGACACTTTGTATGTCTACAAAATACGAGTGAATACTGCATTAAACAAAGTACGATGTGCTAGTGTAAAAAATAAACGGGGAGTTCACAGAAGACGTAAAGTATACCACAAAAAATTTCCCAGTCACAAGGTTCATTACTGTTACTGTAAAACGTGGAATGGCAATTACATAACTACCAAAATTATGGAAACAAAGCTGTAGACTAATACAAGGAATGAATACGTAAAGCCAAGTCGTAAGCTTCAGCTGCTACCGGGACATAGTTCACAAATGCTTCAATATAAAAAATACACACGTTCTAGGCTATATACGATAGATAGAATACAAGATTCGAGACATATATTGATCCTTAACAAATATAAGACTCGAAACAAGAACTAAATCGCAATACAGAAACATTAAACCCCAGGGAATATATTAAAAAATGATTTTGGCAACGTGAAGGAAGATTTACCGCTAATAAATTATCTTACGGAATGCAAAAACTCTATGATTACTGGGAATTCCCACAAACGTAGTATTATAATACACAAATATGGAGGTTCCACACTGGCACATTCTATATAAAGAAATATTGAAGCACTTTTTACACTTGGAATAACGATACTGCTCAAAGAAGTGCACTCCTAGTAAGCTAGTATGTGAGGCTTACGAGAGAATGTTACGAATAGTGTAGAAGCAGATGTAAAATAGTTGATAGTGTAGCTTTATTTATATGGTTGGGTGAATTAAGATTGTACTCCTATCGGAGTTTTATTTCGTTTTATTACGTTGAAACCCTAGAACGCGTACGGTATTTGGAAAATTATTTGATCTTGGGGACATTGAATATGCATGAAATGAACAGTAGCATCACTACACAATGCAGCACCATGAGATTGTTGCGAAAATGCGCTGGAGCAAAAGCATTTTTAGGTATATAAAGTGAAGAAATAATATTGCAGGGGTACTCGGATATTAGAAACACGCAGAAAATTCGATACTGACGACAGTAAAATCGGTTTGAAATACGAGGAATAAAGTAGTCTAAACTAGAAACTGTGAATATTCATATTTTTGCTGTCATTTTTCTCTGAATCAGTTTGTTGAAAGTGCTTCATCGGGATTCTGACAAAATCTACTGGCCGAGTCAGTGAAATAAATTCACTGATTGAATTACCATTTTTGTTCAAACAGAAAAAGTAACGAACTCTTTTACCTACCTAAATATACAAAAAATTGCTTAATTTTACATTAAAAGCAATACTTCGTTTTTTTCTACATTATGTTAGAAGATAAAAAAACATTCGCGATTAAAAATAGTACAAGTTACCAGAGAGAGTCAAACATAAGAACTGTAACACATCACGCAAATTTTCGAATGACAACTTATTTTTTATATATATTACACAAACTTAGATTTAATTAGTACATATTGTTGTAGTTAAACGACATCACATTAACAACTTAACATAAATTATTCAAGACACTATTTCTGAATTCCAGGTATACGTGACCTATATAAATGTTTTGGTAAGATTTACACCCACACTGAGGAAAATATGCTCATTAGTCATGCTGACATCTTGTTTTTCATGTGCTAACAGCAGATCACACTGCTCTCTGGAACGATTGAGCATGAGTTTATCGAGAAGACTCTCTTGACACGTATTGGTCACTGTAACACTTAACTCGTGGTACTGCCTGGACGCCACAAGTTGTAATTTATAAATGTCCAGTCTAACCTAGTGCCTCACAGATGTCCTGTGTGTATTTTCCACGGACGTGAGCAGCTTGGAATGCTACGGTGTACGTGAAGGCCAGGGGAAGTGCAGCTGGAGTGCAAGGAAGGATTGCGGTGCATCAAGGTGCGTGTCGTAACGTAACGAGACATTACTGGCACAGCTGTAAATTTACCCAGCGCTGGTCACCAGACCATAAATAAGCTCGCCTCTCTGCTCAC
Source organism: Medauroidea extradentata (assembly GCA_003012365.1). NCBI lineage: Eukaryota > Metazoa > Arthropoda > Insecta > Phasmatodea > Phasmatidae > Medauroidea > Medauroidea extradentata. Next base: position 18,755 of record PNEQ01116016.1, on the reverse strand, counting down.
CGTGCGCCTTGCGGACAAACCTAACTGTCGTGCTTGCATTTAGTAAGTAGACCGAGACTACGACAAGTAATAACTTATCGTAGTCATACGTCATCGTTTTGTAATCTGCTACAAAGAGCGCCGCCATCTGTTACCACACCGTCTGTGAAGTTACAAACGTATGTTTTTTTTCCGTTATACGGACCACGTTTAATTTTTTTTTCATGTCGGGATTGTGGATTCCGTTTACGTTGTTGTCACTGTTTGTTTTGTGAAGACAACAACGGCAATCATCACATTGTCATTATTTTAAACGGAGAAAATTTACCCTCCAGGACATTCAGTCTAGCCGTGGAACAAGTTTCATTCTTTACGATTTATTTTTACGTAACAAACTGAAAGTACGAATAGGTAAAACGCTTTCATTTTTAATTGCAATTTTTAAATTAATATTTTTCTGACATATTTATGTGTCTGTAGAATGTTACGGTCCTTGTCAATGACAAATTTGGCTGCCGATTCATCAAGAACTACAGATTTAAACTATCAGTTAAGTTAAAAATAACCGTCGATAAACCGGAATAAAATAATCGAAGTCATATGTTGCTTATTTATAGTGCATAACCGATTTACACCTTTACATTCTTTACCTGGTAACGGAATTATACATTACATTCGTGTTCAGTAGCAAGTTATTAAGGATCCCACATAAACGGTAAATAAACAAATTTTTTTAAAATAAAATTTAACTAGTATAGGCCTAGTAAATTGTAGTGCTTCAAATAACTAAAATTTACTAATATAGTTAGCGTTTGTGTGTAGAATTTAAGACAGTTATGAATCATCTTGTATAAACTTTAAGAAACGGTGCACAGACCAATCACCTTCCAATGGTACACACTAATCATTTGTAAGATATGGATTAATGAAATAATTCCAGAATAAATAAAATTGTAAGTAGCCCCAAACAAATTATTTTGGGTCTGCTCCGCATAAATATATCTCCAGTTATTACAGAAATTCTTAGATCACTGTTTGGTTCAACTGAACAGAACCTTGCACAGAGCAAATCAATATTGTAATAGGCGCAGGAGTCTTGATTACGTACTGGAAGTTATTGTTGTCATAAATGGAGGTCATGACCTCTTTGCAAACTTCTTTGGTGAGCTGCGTAATTAGAGGCCTCCACTCTCTGTCTCTTCATTTTAACTGCCTTACGCATCTTCCAAGCATCAGCGATGGAGTTTCTTAATTAGGGTATTAACTTCAAATGCAACATGAAAAAAGTGTGCATATTTGTTAACAGTTTGTAATATATGTACTGTATAGTTATCGATAATGTTGGAATAAATAACCGTCACTGTAAATATTATTTGTCTCTTATTCTTTCACTCGGAGTTCTTTACCAAAGAACACATGTCACAAACTGCGAAAAGAATTCTCGATAATATTTATATTATATGTATATAACTTTCATGCTTTTAAATCGGGCTAAAATTATATTATGAAAACAATTGTAAGATTTCAAACGATAAACATGGAGCGCTCGCAAATGATAATTGATGCATAAATAGTTCACCTGGCACTAACAATTGTACTGAACTGTAATGATATTAACTGACTGGATGGAAACTACAGATAATAGGAAAACAAAAAAGCAGGGAATGCTTAATCACAAAAATACGACATAATGATGAGACAAAACTCAGTAGTTTTTCAGACACGATAAAAAATAAAAGGGCAAAATAGATCAAATAAACTAAACAATAATTCGAGACAACGATAAGGCGAAACAAAACACATTAGTTTTCCAGAACAAGAATTGATAAGATACACAGGGTAAAAAAAACACGATAATTTACGTCGCAATGGAGTTTGCCCAAGAAACGACATAAAATCATGCACTCCCATCACACTTCAAATATTGTGATATGGACTGTTCAGTGAGTTTTCTCAACGATAGCTGCTTTCTTTACTCCTTAGTATCAACTATTGCATTCACCCTACGTTTTTCGTTGTAATCTTACCAGTATTTTCATGGTGTTATGCAGTAAGGGAATTATCAAATGGAAAATTTTTGTCAAAAAAATTTAGTATTTCCCGGACATGTATACAGAATGTCAGGTGACTCGTGCTGATACGGACTGAACAAAGTGAATTAGTGACAAAACTAAGCAGAAAATACTGTTTGTTAAAAGGCACGAGGCCACTGGTTTACGAGTTAGGTGCAAGATACCAGCGAGTGGGAATGTAGAGTAGGTTGTTCGCTCTACCAAGTAATTGTTCTAGTAAACGAAGGGTCTCACGACTTTTTACCAACAAGTACTTTACTGTTAGTTTTAGTCACAGAATCATGTAATGCAGTACGTATCCATGAATAACTGTACCCTTTACTTTCACTTTACTGTTTTTTTGACACATTTTGTATCCACCACGAATAATCTGCCATCCTATATATACGCTGACAATTGTGATCAAGTTTAAATGAAAATTAAATCTGGTAAGAAATTGGCTGAGTTCTCTGCTAGAAAACCTGTAATTTTTAAATTATAACAACGATTAAACCTCTGGTTTGGTAAGAGATTGCTACGAGGTGAAACAATTTCTACGTATCGAACTACAAGCATTACTGCTGAAAGATTCTTAGCACTGAATTATAAAAAAAACATTTCAATACAAGAAATTTAAACGCAATTTTGTAATATCTAATGTCATTTAGTACACACTAAAGGAGACGGGGTAGTTCACGAATGTATGTTTAATAGACTATATCACAGGAATTAAACGTGTACAGGTACGGCATACTGAAGAAATGCTAATGTAATAAATACGAACGGCTGTTTGTTAAGAAAACGAGGGAAATGTACACGAGACACAACAGAAGAATAGCGCAAAACACAGTAGTTAATAATGAATAAACAATAGGCTCAATAGACGAAGGAAAAGAAGCAAAATTTAATAACCAATTAGTAGATTATTTACAATCAATTTTTCAGCAGCAGGAAACACAATAAACTGTTTATAACTATATATCATTGAAGAGAATTAATATCTTTATAAATAGTACATTTCACCTACCGAAATGCACACACACTGTAAAAGCCTTAAACCAATGTTTCACCCAATAAAATTTCCATTGCTTTTGCAAACAAATTTTTTTATGTTTTACATATGACCATACTGAACGAAGTATGCTATAACACACTAAACCGTTCTTTTACGTACATCATTGCAAGCGAATACAGCCGTGTTGCAGACAGATCCCATAATAACAACAAATAACATCAATGAAAACAAACGTACAGCATATACATACAATTCTGGAAAATAATGTAGTAGCATCTCGCAAGATAACACGGATACAAACAAAATTAAGGAGTTACCAGCATAACTGAGAAGCCCACTTTCCTCAAAGTAGGTGCCAATTAACCCTGAAAGTTACAAATCTTTTACATAATCTGGGAATATGAAAAAATTATATTCATTAAGACGTATGATGGCCTACACGAAATATACTAAACATAAGTCAGCTTACTAAGAAATAAACAAGTACCCAGTTAAATAAAATTGGGAAAAAATATTCTGAGATGTCTATCAATAAGACAAAAATAGCTGCAGTTTTCAAAATATTACAAGAGGATGAACGAGATACGCAAAAGTCAAGTCAGCTTTGTATGTAGTATATGTGTTACCAATATTGAAAAAGTTTTGAAAAAAAAATGTATATATATTCTAAGACACGCTATAAATACATTAATGGCCGCCATTTTGTAAATAAAAAAGAGTATGAACGAAATACAACATAGTAAAATCAGATTTGTATGTAGTACACGTGTACCAAGTTAGGTGAATTTCTGAAAAAATATTTCTTAAGATATGTAACGCTATTTTAAAAATGTAAAAATTGCCGCCATTTTTTAAATATTAACAGGGTGTAAACGAAATACTTAAAAGTCAGGTCAGATTACTAAGTAATATATGTGTACATAGTTTGATGAAACTCGGTCCAATGCTTCAAATGTTTTTAGGGCTGGACAAACGCACACACAGACAGAAAATGTGTTCTCATAAACCTACTTTTTCCTTCGGAAAGTAGGCTAATAAATTTAACATTTACGACATGTATTAATAGGGACGGAATATAGTTGCAGCCACGGCTGTAGAAGTAGAGGCCTGGTCACTTGTGGTCTATTTGCTAATGTGTTTCATTTGACCCCGTGTTGACTGATAGTTGATTACATTACAGCTGGCGCGCTGCTTTGCAGTAGTCAGATTTTTACATGTGAACATATGAAAATAAAAAAAATTGGTCACACACGAACAAGGTGTAACAAAAACCTGCTATTCGGTATCATATTTTCCGTTCTTTGTATTTACCAATAATGAAATAAGCATCAAAATTAATTCAGCATTTTCTCCAACTGTAGGCCATCACAAAATAGCTTTCAGTTAAGTGAACTTCAATAATATCTATCTTCACCATGTTAACTCCAACCACTGAAGAATAGCGTGCCAGTGGCAATATCATCAACTAACAGTCAACGAGGAGGTCAAGTTTTCAGACGAGTGTCCGAACCTTATCTAATAAAACCGTGGTGGTAGCGTCTGTTGATGTTAATGAAGCCAGTAACATTTCGTCTGTTTTTTCTTTGTTGTGTCGTCTGTGTCCATACCCATTCTCGTCTCTGGCATTTGTGTTGTAATTGCTTCTCTCTTCCAGTTTTGTCTCTTTTAACCACGCGCCTAATTTTTTTAATTTTATTGTCATTTAATTCTTTTTCGTGTCGTGTTATTTTTTATGTATTTTTATTTTCATACGTGTTGTCTTTCGGGATATGACTATATTTACTTCCGGATTTCTCTGCATGGTATATGTTTGTTGACAACAGCTAATACTGGCTTTTTTATTTGTTTTTATTTTTGTTGTGGTTTCTTTCCTTGCAGCGAGGTAGCATTCGTTTGCAATGGTGTATGTAAAAAACAGTTTAGTTTGTAACACCAACCTATTGCAGGACTTGTTCAAAGATCACGTATCATGTCATTATGGAACAGCTGCCTTCCGTAACTTACCGAATTAAAAAAGTGAACTTCGATCATTAATATCTTGCATCCAGCTTGTACACGTCTAAAGTGTATCGGAACTTCGCAAAATCATTAACGAAATAAAGTAAGGAAATATATAAGGATGGAAAAGAAGACCACCATAGAATACAGACAGCCGGAGGTTATGGAAACTATTATATACGTAGTTCGGGAGAAAGCGAGCACTCAGGAAAGCCCTGCTAAATTTATATTTTCAGCCAATTCGTATATTTCCGCGCGTAACGGCTAATGACGGCACATGTCTAACCTCTCTGGACACGTCACTTGATGTTTACGTGTGTGAGATAACCTGTGCAGTCAGTAAGTTTGATAAAAAAAAGTTTATTAATTATATAAACACAAATATGTCGAATTCAGTTGATTTTATTTCAGTATTGTTGAATTTAAACAAGAAAATTCACAGAACTATATTCAGCAATTCGCTGCCAACTGTACAACAAATAAGGTAACTACTGTTAACGTAAAATTATATGCAGTAACACGTAGTGATTTTTTTTTTCAGATGTTAAATCTTTAGTGCTCACTTTATCCCGAACGAGCTATAAGGTGAGTAGTCCACTTCTTTCCTCCAATAACTAACCTACTATCTATACGTAGAGACACGGAAAAAGCGCGAGAAAAGTTGACAGTTTGCTAGACTCCAACGCGCTATGTATAACACTGAAGGGTTTGTGAATATCGGTTACCGTAACTTTTATTGGAAACACTATTTCTCTCCTTAACAGGCTCAGTTAGAACTGTACATATTTAACACAGAGAGCGTGTCAATTGTTCCAAAACTGTTCATACGTGCACTGATTTCATCATATGAAAATAGTAGAGCAAATATACTACACTGGCCAATCTACTGACTTTAAAAGTCTTTCTATCTATTGTAAGAAATTATATAATAATCTAGTAGCCATTGTAATGCAAACGAAACTTATGCAATAAGAGTTACTATTTACTTGGTGAACACTCTTTAGCTTGACCGTAATAATTGTACAGTTCCCTAGCCATAATAAAAAATTAATAAAATAACTCTGGCGGGTTCTTGTTTACATTTCATCCTTGAAAGTCTAGTGACATATTTCCGTCGCCTTTCATTTTCTCTCTGCGCGCAGTGGGCCGACCATGCCAGCAGTCGAGCTAAAACCACACTTCTCGAGTGTTTGTCGCCAAGGAACTATAGTAACTTTGAACTTGACCTGGAACAGCGCTGGGACATTTCACTGGCCGCCCGTCAGCCGGCTCTAGAGAAAGGCGCACTCGTGCGAAGCGAGCTGAGATGTTCGGTCCACGGTGGGAGGGGAAAGGCGTCGCTGTAACGGTCCCTTCACTCGATCCCCTCAATTTCCCTTACTTCCTAAACTGGGAGTGAATGGCGCTGGTACACACTCGTCTATGTCATCTTGGTGTCTGTTCAATTAGGACTAATTATGTAGCACTTATACGTTCGTTGTTAGCTGCATGGTTTAACTTTTGTTCGGAACTCATGTAAAATTCTCTGTTTATGTTTGACTGTATGTATATTTGTTTGTACATACACACACAGATTTATATATACACACACAGAGCAAAGACAGAGAGAGCGATTATTTGCATTATATCTATCACAATTTTAAACATTTCGTCAAACGAACTAGTAATTCTTTTGGGGAAAAATTTTCAATTTACCGTCAAATGTGGATACTTTCGATATTTAAACCCCTTCCGTTTGATCAGTTCAGATAAAGTTTGCCATTTCTTCACCACATGGCACCAAGTCAAATATTTTGAGTTGGTCAATGTACCCCTGCAGACAAATTATCCACATTTGACGGTGACAAATATGTTGTGCTTTTTCTATATTTGACTTTCCCTTGCTAAGCTAAAAAAATGTTAAAAATATCCCATGGTTACGTGTTTGCAGAGTTAGAGGAACACACAATTAAAAACTATGAACTAGTACTGTGATTTTCGTTGAGTGACTTCGACATATTTCGAAAAAAAATAATAATAAGTCCCGCATATTGCAGACCAGAGTAAATTATCTTACTTGCGCTAACTTACAAATAAATATTCAGATGAAGTTCCATTAATATTTACTGACAGTTGACACACACAGAAAACAAATTGTGCAAAAGTGTTCCAAAGTCACCCTACGTGTCCACAGTCAGACCCACTTTCGGTACCCGAAAACATATTACTATCGTGTAGTTATACAGTTTAAAAAAAAAAAAAAGAAAAAAAAAAAAGAAAAAAAACCGCAATGAGGACATGCCTCAATATTCCGAACGAATATACATGCATTCACTCACATATGTCGGGATCATCAAATTAAAGCTCATTGTTGTTCAAAATAAATTAAAATATCCAGAGCTCATAAAGGGAACTGAGGCGTATGCCGTTCTATTTAACTTCTCTCGTTTTGGTAGGTCCTTGAGTTATTCACACTTAAATGATAAAACTTGAAATGTAGCTGAGAAGATTAGCCGTTTTTAGCTATGCCGTAGGACTTGGAAACAGTGTTTGTATATGCCTAGTATTTCAAAAGTACTTAAAATACCTATCTCTAAATTGGGTTCTCTTTTCCTATTACAGTGCAGCGGGGAAAATCTTAAGTACTTTTGTTAAAGTAGAAGGGCAGAATTTATCCCACTGCAATGCATACAACATTGTAGCCGGAGCCTTCGTTTTCCTAGGTTCTGCACTGAAAGAAACATTTTGTAAGAAGTCATCTCTGCAAAATTGTTTTGTAGTATCCACAAAATAGTTTTGTGGAAGCCACAATAGTTTAGTGGTGACAGTAAAGTGTTTTTTGTGGTGACAACAAAATATATTTTGCAGGGTAAATACCTACAAAATATTTTGTAGCTGCCACAAAAGATTTTTTTCCAATTGGGATTGAGAGGCGTCCAAGAATTACTGTCTTACGTGTTTCGGTAGCCTGTGTTAACGCAGCTGCCGTCATGGTCAGTTTGTTTCCTGATAACGGCAGTTGAAACATTTTCTAAAATGTTCGATAAGAAATCTCGTACCAAGAAGCTGAGGAAATAAACTCCTAGTGACCAGACACAACTGCTTATATTCTGACAGTTATCAAGTTGCAGTGACCTAACTTCTTGTAAAGATACAAGGGCATGACTTCACAGTCAGCTTTCTGTTTGTCAGTTGAATGAGGTAAAATAAAGAAATGGTCCTCTCTAGCGCCTTGACTTTGCAGTACTCAGTCTCACGCCAGTGGGAACCTCTTGCTCTCATTGCTGTTAAGTCGCACGCAGTCGAGACTGTCTCAGCATTAAGCCGGGGCCTTGGTGCACAATTAAGTTAAAGAGTAATGAACGCGCCGTGCAGCGTTATCAGGTTACCTCTCCATGCCCTTCATTAAAACGCGGAGATAGATATCACACTGTATTTTGAGCTGTGGCACACTTTGCAGTCGTGTGCTTTGTGACCCGTGGCTAAAGACGATAAAATCGTCTTGCACGGAACTGAGTAAATAGGCCTCACTTAATAAATGCCTTCAACTTCTTTCCTGTTTACAACCTTCACAGCAGAAAGTAATGAATGGATTATCACGACATGCAACATGTTATTTGCGCGGAAAAACAGCCGTGAACACTTGTGGCCGTTAACGTTACCTTCCGCGTTTTTAATGCTGTAACAGTAGCAAACACAACCTAAGGAATGTATGTCACGGAACAGTAGGCCATCTTATGTCTGTATTTTCACACAGATGCCGTACTAGTAAATGTACGTACAAATATTATTATATACGAGTTTTATCGACACATTTCTTATGACTGTAACTAAAGAATATGTGGTTTGGAGGGCTTAGCAGCCGTTTTTAGATGATATACCTGAAAATGAATCCAACGCTGATAAAAATAACTTCAAAGATTTTATAAACAAGACGTAACACATTGCCTTACCAAAATGAAGATTTAACTGTCCTTTTCCTTTGCCTCAAATGATTTGCCAAAGTTTTAAAATGCTTATGAACATCTTCTCCTTTCATGGCCGATATAATGTTTCTCTACAATGATCAACGATAAGCCAGTTGTGGTTTATCAACTCTGCATTTTCACACAACTTTGTAAATATATATGTTATTTTAATGATAGCTTTATTTCAATTATTCACAAAGTTTTTCAACATCGTTGTAAATATTGTATATTTGCTTGATTATGAAGACTGTAGCTCATGTAAAGTAATACACACTTGTGTGTGCCTTTCCTAGTACTAGGAACATGTAGTGTGCTGCAATGATATGTTGTGGGGTTGCAACAATCTTGACTGCCACGAGGAGCGCTGTTGTCGCGCCACATTGCATAGCCTCTGTGTGCGAGAGCGCTGCTTAATTTGCTTTTCCATTAGCAACACACCCGACATCGCATTGTTACCTTATAACAAGACTTTGATGTAAGAAGTTCTTAGATTGGTGTGTTATGTATTGCTTCCCCTAAGATAGAACTACTCTCACAGAGAGTAGCGTAGCGTGGCAGTGTTTCATGACATCCAGTGCTAGCAACGTCTATACACATCAGAGTTGTCTATGAAACATTACACTGGTAGGAGCAGGTACTCTACTGTGCCAGTTGCGTTACATAGGCAAGAAACAATTTACGCAGTAACACACATTTATCTCCAGAACACATGTTTGTTGGGTACGACCGGTAAGTATATTGATTCCACGTGTTTAAAGTGTATAGTGGAAACTTATATTGCGTATCTCGAAATACGACCTCGACATGCTACTGCTAGAACGTTCCAACCATAGATTACAGTACAGCGCATATGGCGCGCGTTATTGCCAGATCGCAGCCGCATTACGAAGTTCTGGAGATATACTTCTTAATAATTTTGAGTAGTATAATACTACACTAAAATTGTTTTATCAATTGATGTAATTGTAACTGGTATGATATTGAGCTTCAAAATATGCATCTGATTACATTTTTATATTACTTTAAAATATGAAACAGTCCACATACTTCTCTGGCATGAATTAATTATATTAATACTAATAGGTAGTTCGTAAGCTAATAATTTTTATCACGTAGGCCACCTATTAATCATTATAGCTACTCTCGATAAAACACGAAATTTCGTCCGTAGGAGTAGCGTATATACCAAGACAACAATATGGTTGGGTAAAATAGATCGCAGGCTTTCGCGGCCGTTGTCTGCATCATTGCTGCCAACATCAACTGCCGAAACATCGCAAGACAATCTCCTGACGTGCGTCACACCCAGAAGCCAAGGAAATGTAATGTAATTGGGGAAATGTTAATGATTACGAAATTGATGTTAAAAAACCAGATGTCGGGTAGAGATCGGAAAACTTGGTTGTTTTCGTAATGATTAAATTTTGATAAAATTACATTTAAAGTGAGAGTTTTATCAAACAAAAGGAGAACAATCGTTTGGCCGTGATGTCCAGTCATTTCCACTACTTGTGTGCAATTTATTTTTCAAGCTTGAACAAGAGCAGATACCAGAAATATGTTTGCAAGTATTGTTCAAATTAGTTTTAATATGTTTATATTGTTCTATTGTTTATTAAGTTGAAGCTGATTATATAGTTAACGGAATCTTCGTCAATTAACTAATTAGCCGATACTAAGTAATTTACTGTCTAGAAAAAAAATTGAAGACAGTAAAAACCTTGCAAACAAATTGGGCGACGTTTTTTTTTTGTATTTGCTCTAGTTTAGGTTTTTCAAGAATTTATTTTTTTCATTCTACAGACCACAGTTGACTACATATGTAGTATAACAACATTAACGTTACATCAAATCGTCACAGCATTTTATAGAAGAGTAAAAACTATATTTGCGTGAGAACATTTTCCCCAGAATATGTTGTCACATCTTAAGAACGTCTCAAACAAAGAATTATACATAATTTTAATGTCCTCAATATTTAAAACCGTAATTTAATTTCTAAGCTATGGGATTTAGAAAAATGTTTCTCCAGATTTTATAAAACAAGATTGGTTTATATAAATTATATTCTCGGTTTCTCCTATGACTTCTATAGTGTTAATAGGTAAACAATTAAAACTAAATGCAGATAAACTCAATTTAACTAATTTTTCTCTTTCCTCATTTTACATTCCGTCACTTTAAATTATATGTCTGTTAATTTTTGTAGTATTTTTATTGCTCCAATACACATATTGTAGAAGATTATTAAAAACAACATAACAGCTATTTTGTAAGGAATCTGTTAATTTTTCCTACATTTAAAGGCGTTGGAACCAAATAAAAGGAGCTTTCTCGAAATATTCACTATTATTACTTATTAATTCTAAACTGTTATTAGATCAAATTTCTGTTCTTTTTGGAAATTTTGGTTAATGTAATTATAAACTGTTGCTTTTAAACGAGTAATTCCATTATTTCTAGCTAAAAGAGTTGCGAAATGTTTATTTTAATATTTTATGTGGGCAATTAAAAAATTTATAATTTGGTTTCCTACTTATTTATTAATTCCTGGGCTTGTTAACCGGCAAATAATTTACTATAAATTTTTATTCTAGAACTAGAACTTATCCATGTTTAACAGTCATTTACAACCGTATTATTATAATTAATTATTACACTACATTGTTCTTTAAATTCTCCTTCTACACAAATATTATAATTATTTCTTAAATATTTAATAATTTCTTTTTTTGAATGCCCGCAAGTTTTTTTGTGTTATGCCAAAATCGAATAAATAATAAAGTTATTTTGCTAATTGTTTTGAAATTTCTGGTAAAGCTTGCGGCAAGCCTTGCCATTCCCTTGATTTTGACTTGCTACGCAAGACTATCAAAATATGTTTGACGCAAGCTTGCAGCAAGTAATTCATCAATGGCTGCCCATGGCTTGCTTCATCTCACGTGACGCAAGCTTGTAGCAAGCTCTCTGAAACGGAAATAGTGGAATAGCTTCATTTCCGCTTCAGTATTCTATGAGTTGTTTGCCTTATACTCTTGCCTTTTAAGCGCGCATGTTGCTACTGCATTCGCAGATGAACTTTATAAATAATTTTCTACAGAACTGACTTCCTTAAAGGTAAGTGATAAAATAATATCATATATTATATTGCTGTTCTAATGCATGGTTCGATGATGAAATTCGAATTTATAATGGACTAATCGACTGAAGACATAGCCTGCGGGGCTGATTCCAGAGCGTGATCGTGTGACTTTATTTTTGTTATGATTTTTCTAGACATTTAGAAATGTTTTTCGTAAGGCTATTCTTGAGTAAAAATTATTTTCAAATGGAGGAATTCCACGTGGAATAATTTCACTGGCTACTATACAGGTGAGACTTTGTTTCTATATCATCGGTTTCACAGCAGATTCATAAATAGGGGTGGAAGTGATCGTGTATTTGGTTAGAAAGCTGAAAGCTGAAAGTGGTATTGTGCTTTTAGACGTAATGATGGATTCTATCTTAAGTAACACAACGTTCACTTGACGTATTCATAGTTAGGAATAAAGATGGTGCAGTAAACATTTACTTATTAAAAGAGGCTATGGAGCAGACTACAACACATTTGAACTTGTCGACACACATTGCAAAAAAAAAAAAAAAAAAAAAAAAAGCTAGCTGCAAGCATTTTTTGCTATGTGGATATATAAAATAAAAATATATAACATCCCTAATATAACAATTTTTAATATATTTAAACCAAAAATATAAATTATCTCTAACCTAAAATTTATAATACCTCTAACCTAAAATGTATAATACTTTTATCAAATATTTATAGTAAATCTAATCTAGAATTTATAATATCTCTAACCTAAAATTTATAATACCTCTGGATTTATTTGCTTGGACATACTCCATTGCGAAATAAATTACTGTACAAAGAAAACTGAAAATAAAAAATAAGACAAGTAAACATAAATAAGCAGAGTATGCTTTAGTCATCAGGATACATACACAACATGAAATTCCAAAACTGGAATCTGGTCAGATAAAACAAGGAACAAAGAGAAAATGAAAGAAATAACAAAATTATAAAAAAGAAACCTAAGTTGACATGCGACACGACGATGAGACGAAACAAAAACACAAACAGAAATACAGCAAACGACACAACGATGAGACTAAACAAAACACAAAGATGTCGGACACAAACAGAAAAAACAACAAACAACACAAACGATGGGACGAAATAAAACACAGTAGTTTTCCAAACAGTCAGTATTAACGACGTTTCGGGAACTGGAATCTGTTCCCGTCATCAGGTAGACACACAGGGTTCAGGAACACGAGTGCGACTGATTAAGTAAACATAAATAAGCAGAGTATGCTTTAGTCATCAGGATACATACACAACATGTTGTGTATGTATCCTGATGACTAAAGCATACTCTGCTTATTTATGTTTACTTGTCTTATTTTTATTTTCAGTTTTCTTTGTACAGTCATTTATTTCGCAATGGAGTATGTCCAAGCAAATAAATCCAGTTATGCACTCCCATTGCACAGTTCTTTCAAATATAATACCTCTATTGTAAAATTTATATTACCTCTAACCTGAAATTTGTAATATCTCTCAAAATAGAATTTATATATCTGTAACCAAAAATGTACAATATCTTTAACCTAAAATGTAAAATATCTTTATTAAAAATTTATAACATCTGTAACCTAAAATGCATAATACCTATAACCTAAAATTCATAATAGTACCTCTAAACTAAAATTTTTTAATATCTATAACCTAAAAACTTTATAATATCAATAACAATTTAAAATTTTTAAAGGTTATTTGAAACTGGGTAGTGTAAAGCATAGTGCACCGCTTTTCTTACCTACAATAAACACAGATAAAATGAAATATATTGTGTTAGAAATAAAATATGAGAATGAAAAATTAATTGAACCACACATCTAGACTGGGAAAGTTATGTTGAAGATTCAGATATGAAACCAGCGAACCTGAATAATTCCAAATATATGACTTTACACATGTCAGGTTCTTGCAGTGAATGTATTCATGTGTACATAGAAAACCAATTTCATTTCTGTTAGTTAAGATTTGTATAACATAGGTAGTTTGAACACCCTTTCGTTTGAGACAAGTTTACTGTTTGTTTGTTTGTAAGTGTAGGTAGTTACAACCTAACAGTAACTTATGTACGTATGGTTACATAAAAATGTTAAACCATTATATCTTAATTTCTCGGTTTTGTCACTCATCGGGTTCTTGCATGCACACACAGTATTATCTATCTTACACCAAACACTATTCGCCGACTATTCAATTAATTGCAAGTGGTTTCTATAAAGCATTTTACAATCTGACTATGCCGACGCACAAAACCCTTACGAGTGTATTTCCCTAAAACAGGTCCTAGAATTTCATTTTATAGTTTAGTAAGGAATACCTTGTCGGCGTTTGTCGGTGTCGTTCATACTCGTCCTATACACGTAACACTTAAAAATTACCTGCGTAAATTATGTAAGTTAGTCTATGGGTTTTAATTATTTCAGATGATTGCTCTCATTTTATATTTATGTGCGTGTGTGTATCACGTTTCGTATTCATTAATTAACTGTGTTCTGTGGGAATGCTTGCATTAAAATCAATGTTGTGCTAATTTTTTTTAAACTTATTTATAAGCTTACTTTCAATATTACCTTCGTTATTTTCCCACGCCCAAAGAAGGTATGCAAGCTCGCATTTACTATCGGTAAGCTTTTCAGTAACGCAAGGACAACTTAACGAGTTCCACTTTAACTTTGTTTTGAGTTAAGTCTTAGAATGACTCCGAGTCTAAAGTTGGTGCGAAATTGTCGACCATAAGCGGCGCGACTGTGGCTTCCCACGCGAGGTGTGAGAGGCAGTGTGAGTGGTATGAGAGGGGAGGGGGGAAGAGGTGAGTTGTTGAGCCATGTTGATGTAGGTCATGCAGAGATGTTCGTGCCGCCTCCACCAAGCTGCAGCCCGACACACTGACCAGCGACCATCGAGTGTGCTACTTCTGGACCGCTCATTTAATACGTACAACCTGTTTCGCCACAGAACCAGCTACTTTGTGTTTCTGCCCGTATAACCTCTTGTCCTGATTCTTCTATACTGAGAACAAATGCAAATATACAGCTTCCTTCCCAGTGATCTCGGCAACTCAGTAATTTTTTTAATGTTGTGAAACTTATAATTTTTCTACCCGGTAACTAGCGTGATTAACGTAAAGGTGCTAACTTATATAAACGTAAGCATAAAACGTTAGAGGAAATCAGTAGCCCAGGAAAGTTTACGAACACAATAGCGAGGCTACTGTCAACGTATAACTGATTGGAATGCACTTTGAATTACGTATTTTTGGCTTTGTGAATTTCTGCAAAGACTACAGAGGAGAACTATATACAAAAACTGCAAGGAAATAATATTTAAGGTAAGTTACGTGTAATATATACTCTTATAGTATTCGGGATTTTAAGAATGTTACTTCTCAAATATATATATTTACCTAAAAAAATTGACAACAATCTAGAATATAATTTGAAATTAAAGGAAGGTGGCAGTTATGTAGTGAATTACAAACAACTTCATGTGATTGCTGACATTGACGTTAGTTAAACTTACGATTACAAAAACTCAACTCAAACAGCAGGCATTATTTCCTATACTGTGTACTACTGTGTACGCTTACATTATATACATACATACATAAATACATACATACGTACACACATAGGCCTACATATATACACACATACATACATACATACATATTTATTTATATTTATATAATACGATGCAAAATTATAAAGTTCTTTTACTTAAGATTTAATGTAATTGCAGTTGTTAATGTTGTTTAAAATATTTCGCGCCAGTAAGCTTAGTAGCAAACTTATAGAGAGAAATTCTACGCATATAAACTCTTAACGCAAGTCAGGCTTATGACAAATCCCCAGTTCAACATGGGTTTTGAATTTTAACACGAACGTTGAAATGTAAACATGTACGGTCAAGCATGTCATATAATGATATTCTCGATTTCTTAGATGTAATTTATTCTGTGTGTTTTTTTAATAAAAATTCAAACGTGGCAAATTGGTGATGGCCGGTAGAGCAGTTACAGAAATATATGTAACCGTTATACGCAAACAGTGTTACCTTCAGAATGGAAACTAATTATACTTACACCTGACAAGTTAAGTGCGCAAAGTAGGTATTACACCTCAGTGTTTTGTTTGTAACAATCTAATAGTACGAGTAAAGCCCATATGTCAATAAATAATAATACATCTAATTTAACTTGCAAGAACGTAAAAAGTGTGCACTTACATGGCTTCTAAAGCTTTCGCTTAAGACAAATATGTTGAAAATCAAATGCGAAACAAGCTATGTTTCATATTTAGTCTCAATGGTTTTGGTAAAACTGACTTACGAAATGACGTATTAAAGAGTTTGTCAGGTGTGTTAATAATTGAAAATATTAAGTATTGCAAACACTTACATAGTTTAAGTTTATTTAAATGATCTCGGAGAGAGAGAGAGGTAGATAGAGAGAGAGAGAGTTTGCAACGCAAAGAAGGAATAAAAATAAAAAATCATTTTAATGTAAAACAGAATTGCGGATGATACGAAAATTATTTTTTAATATCAGATCCGTGCAAATTCTGTCATTTCAGGCGTACTTCAATATTATTCTAAATACAACGAAATTGCTTTAAATATAAAATTAAAAATAGATTTGATTCAGGTGGCACTACAAAACAAGATGGCTGTTCAAAGAATATGGATGTGAACAATAAAAGAGTTCGAAAACTGTTTAACTCATTAAGATTTTTAAAATTTTTATTTAGATTAAATTGTTTAGTAAGTATTAAATGAAATATATTTGAAGCTACTTTATTTATGTGTGATTACTAAATCTCCTGTACCACTACGTGAGTTTTTAATATGGATACGGTACCGATGTATAGAACTGTTAGTGAATTAAAATGGGTAAATTTAATATTTAGCCTACTTTCCGAAGGAAAAAGTAGGCTTATGAGATCATCTTCCTCTCTGTGAGTCTGTGTGTGTGTGTTTGTGTGTGTAAGGTTGAGTTCGTGCGTGTGTGCCCCGCCCCCCTAAAACTTTTTGAACCAGTTGACCGAATTTGTTCAAACTTTGTACACAAATAGTTCTTTGTAATCTAATTCGACTTTTAATATTTCGTTTACGACACGTTCAAATGTTCGAAATGGCGGCCATTTTAAATTTTTTGGTCAAACCAGTTATCTATGGAATCGTACTTTAAAATTTCATCAAACTGGGTACACATATACTCCATAAGTTGACTTTTGTGTATTTCGTTCAACCTAAGTGCATACTTTCAAAACGGTGGCCATTTTTATGTATTTACTAGCAGTCTCCCGCGGCTTTGCTCGCGAGTATTATTCGTAACTGATAATATTTACTTTAATTGAAAAACCTCTTTGTACACAAGGTTGGTACTTCAGTCATCAAGTGTTAGAATGTCCAAACGGCTAGTTAAACTAATTCTGCAGCAGGATAAGTAGCTATAGCTGTCCACGCGAAAAGCAGTCTTAAGTTTGTCCCTGCCACTAACAGTGACTTTACATGGGTTTTATTTATAGCCCTGCCTATTTGACGATGTGGGGTAGTTACAGACACTTAAGGTAAGAGGTTAATCGAATGAGAAACATCTGTTTACCCTGTGCACAACCATTGGTGACGGTGCCCTCAATTATATATTTTCAAAATATTCACTTTAACTTTACTGACATTACAAAGTTTCAGAAGGTAAAGGTTTCGCGGAAACGTATTTGGTGCCACAAACCTGAGATTAGTGAGATTATATATCGTCAGTTTACTGCCAAAAGTGACAAAGTCAAAATGAGATAAAATTATAAAAATGCTAGGAATATGTATATGTTGTTCACGAACAATTGCCCAAGTTTAAAGTCTATTCGTCGTTTCGTACTGTTGTGTCACAGTATAGTAACATACCATATTTTTGGTAATATCTACAATTTAATATTGTTTTAAAACGAAATAGCATTTATGACTTAATCACTTTTGGCAGTATACCGACGATATGTCAGCTGATATTGTAGAGGAACCTAAGTGGAAAGCGAACTGCAATTTTACCCCTTTTAAAGACTACATGTAAATTGCACTAATTCGATCTGCCTTGTAGTTTTTGTGTGTCAGAATTGAACGTTCGCACGCAGCTTTTAACGGAATTCTAGCCCAGAACCTCCCGGAATTTAGACCTGAGTGACAAACAACTGCGTCACGTAACGTCGAAATAATTCATGAAAATAAAATTTATTGAAAAAAAAAAAATTAAATATCTGTGTCCTGGGCTCATAGAGGTTGTACAACACCACGTCTCGATAGGTTACTGTAGTGAAACTCCTGTATAAGTTGTTTCTCGCTGCTCGTTCCTGCTTTTCGGATCGTCTGCCTTGATTATTGACCAACAAAGTTGTATTCTTAGTAATTACGTTTCTTATAAAGAAAAAAAATTACATACATGTTTTTTAAAATATTTACGTAAGCATCACTCTGACGCGAACAACACCTCAATAACGCTACTGGTTAGATAGATATCGTGGGTTGATGGAAAACAAATTTTGTGCTTTTTCACCCTTTTGGGTGTCGAATTTCGAAATATTTTAAATTTACATCTTAGACATTTGTATAAGTATCCAACTGAAGTGTAAATCACATCGCTA